>JACGAQ010000412.1:0-145449 GCA_014119065.1 Orius insidiosus | reverse complement strand
GACCAGTATCGATATTATGGTTCTGCTAAACGATTTTAAAGTGCGGGAGTGATGCCGGGGGGGGGGGGGGGGGGTGAAAGAAAGACAAAAAAAAATTTCAAAACATCAGGTTTAGCCACGCAGTAGCTGCGGGTTTCTAACCACCGAAGGTAAGCCGCATTTGGAGACCGCCAAATCTCCGTTAAACCACATTAACGACGTGTCAAACGCTTTTATTTGATTAGCTTTTTTAAACGTTTTAATTCTTCAGGTAAAAAAAAATTAGAGACTGTCAATCATTTTAGAAGACGAAATATGTTTGCCTTGAGGGAATTCTCAGGACCCACTTAACAAAAGGAGAAACTAGAACAGATGGAGGGCTATCTTAGTTTTCTAACAATGAATTTTTATCTTAAAAAAATTCTTTTTTTATTAATTAATTACATACTATCAGGTAAAAAAGAAAAAAAAGACAGCTTGGGAAAAATATCTGATGTCCATTTGCTGTGTGGTTTTTAAAAGAAGTTATAAACTCCTAGTTGGGACCGCCCTTCATTTTTTTTAGGTAATACATACCTATTTTAAATTGGGGCAGTTTACCAACTCGGCTGAATCCCTTTAGTGGAGTCATATAGGATAAACAGTCGTTAAATCGTATGCTAAACAGTGTTTAAATAGTCTGATTGGCGGCTAATCAGTCCCCTAGTCGTCAGCCGAAGAATTTCCTAATCGTCAACTAAACAGTTGCTTAATGGTCAGCTAGACAGTCTTCTAATCGTAGCCTAAGAATTTTCTAATCGTCAGCTAAACAGTCGTTTAATCATCAGCAAAACGGTCTCCTAATCGTCAGTTAAAGAGTTACCTAATCGTCAGCTCAATAGTCGCTTAATCATGAGCAAAACCGTCCTGAGAACGTCAGCTCAACCGTCTTCTAATCGTCAGCTAAAGAATTTCCTCATCGTCAGCTGAACAGTCGCTGAATCATGAGCTGAACAGTCCCTACTCGTCAGCTATGGATTTTCCTAATCGTCAGCTAAACAGTCGTTAGATAGCTAGTCTGATGGGCGTCTAAACGAATATCGTTGGCTAATCGGCCGTTGGCTCGTCAGCTTATCGGTGGTTACATTGTCAGCTAAACAGTCGCTTAATCATCAGCAAAACAGTCTTTAGGTCGTCAGCTGAACTGTCCCCTAATCGTCAGCTAAAGAATTTCCTAATCTTCAGCTAAACAGTGGCATAATTATCAGCTCAACAGTCTTCTAATCGTCAGCTCATTAGTCTTCAATTCGTCAGCTCATTAGTCTTCTAATCGTCAGCTAAATAGTCGCTTAATCATCAGCTCAATGGTCTCCTTATCGTCAGCTAAAGAGTTTCCTAATCGTCAGCTAAATAGTCGCTTAATCATCAGCAAAACGGTCCTAAGATCGTCAGCTCATCAGTCTTCTAATCATCAGCTAAAGAATTTCCTCATCGTCCGCTAAACAATCGCTTCATCATTAGCTCAACAGTCCCCTACTCGTCAGCTACGGAGTTGCCTAATCGTCAGCTAAAGAGTTGCCTAATTGTCAGCTAAGTAGTCGCTTAATCGTCAGCTAAACAGTCTTCTAATCGTCAGCTAAAGAATTTCCTAATCGTCAGCTAAACGGTCCTGAGATCGTCAGCTCATCAATCTTCTAATCATCAACTTAATGGACTCCTAATCGTCAGCTACGGAGTTGCCTAATCTTCAGCTAAAGAGTTGCCTAATTGTCAGCTAAGTAGTCGCTTAATCGTCAGCTGAACTGTAACCTAATCGTCAGCTAAAGAATTTCCTAATCGTCAGCTAAACAGGCATAATTATCAGCTCAACCGTCTTCTAATCGTCAGCTCATCAGTCTTCTAATCGTCAGCTAAACAGTCTTCTAATCGTCAGCTAAAGAATTTCCTAATCGTCAGCTAAACGGTCCTGAGATCGTCAGCTCATCAATCTTCTAATCATCAACTTAATGAACTCCTAATCGTCAGCTACGGAGTTGCCTAATCGTCAGCTAAAGAGTTGCCTAATTGTCAGCTAAGTAGTCGCTTAATCGTCAGCTGAACTGTCCCCTAATCGTCAGCTAAAGAATTTCCAAATCGTCAGCTAAACAGTGGCATAATTATCAGCTCAACAGTCTTCTAATCGTCAGCTCATCAGTCTTCTAATCGTCAGCTCAACAGTATTCTAATCGTCAGCTAAAGAATTTCCTAATCTTCAGCTAAACAATCGCTTAATCGTCAGCTAAAGATTTTCCCAATCGTCAGCTAAACAGTCGCTTAATCATCTGCTTAACAGTCCCCTAATCGTCAGCTAAACAGTCGCTTAATCATCAGCTCAACAGTCACATAATCGTCAGCTACAGAGTTGCCTAACCGTCAGCTAACCTGTCGTTTAATCTTCAGCTTATCGTTCTTACTTATGTCGAGCGTATCGTCGAATGTATTCTGATTTGAATTTTTGATCAGAATCGTTTCGAACCTCCTGTTAAAGTCTCCACGATTTCACTCATTTTTCTGGTCAAGATGTTTCGATTCTCTCGAAATTCATATCACGGAAAAGGAAAATGAGATAAAAAATATGAAGGGAGAATAAGAAAAAAAGAAAACCACACGTGAATAGCGAAGAGTCGAAAACCACATTCACGACCGAGACATATACGATGCTCGATCCAATTTACGATCTCCCTCTTTTTTTTTTTTTTCAAAGTTATTTCCAATCAAACTACCTGTGCCTCATATTCAACTACCGGTAAAAATGATGCCGTATTATGTGTTAGATTAGTGGGTGGGGGAGTATTTTCGACTGGGCACGATTGACTTTCTAAAAAAAAATTATTTTTCCTCAAGAGTGTGGACTATATTATATTTTTAAATTCTTTAAAGAAGTTATTGTGATACCCTCCACGTCGGGTTTTTGGGGAAGGGTCTTTCAGACCCCATAGTGTCAAAATTGCCGTCCGGCCGTAGCATTTTTTTCCGGAACACTTCACGGCCACAGTTTTCAACCGATTTTCACCTTTTAGAAAAACAAAATTGTTTTAAAAACCACGTTCCCAAAGAGGGTGTTTAGGGGGTTTTTTGTGGTAAGACCGAGAAAAATGCCTTTAAAAAAGGTTTTTAGCTGAAAGACCTAACAAAACCGAAGAAAAACCGAAAAACGTTCCGAAAAAATAATGTTTTCTGGTAGGTAGACCAAGAAAAATTCCTTCTTTTTTCTTTTTCGCAGAGGAAAATTGGGAAAGAAAGTCCCCAAAAAATGGCTTCAAAAAGGGGTTATCGACCGACAGATTAGAGAGAAAACGAGGTGTTTATGGCAGAAATGCCCCCTCCCCCCCCAAGTAGTTTTTTGGCACACAGACTAAGTAAAATCCCCAAAACGGTTCATGGCAGAAACGCCCCCCAAAAGTAGTTGTTTGGCAGGCAAACTGAGTAAAATCGCCAAAACGGGTTGTTTAGGGCAGAAAAACCGCGAAAAACACACCAAAAATTAGTTTTTTGGCTGACAGACTGAGTAAAATCTCCAAAACGGGGATTTCATGGCCGAAATACACCACAAAAATGCCCCCAAAAAGTAGTTTTTTGGCTGACAGTCTGGGTGAAATCGCCAAAAAGTGTTTTAGGGTTAAAAGACAGACGAATTTCGCCTTTAAAAGGGTTTTCTAGGCCAAAAAAAAAAAAAAAATCCTGAAAATTTCCTTGGATCTTTAAAAATTTCCAGAGAGAGTGTTTCATGGCCGGAAGACCGATGAAATCGCAAAAATCTGTGTTGTGCATGGCAGAAATGCCCCCAAAAAGTAGTTTTGGCCGACAAACTGAGTAAAATCGCCATAACGGGGTGTTCATTGCAGAAACACCCCCCAGAAATTTTCCCCCCAAAAGTAGTTTTTTGGCAGACAGACCTAGTAAAATGCTCAAAAAGTATTTTAGGGTTAAAAGATAGACGAATTTTGCCAATGAACAGGGTTTTCTAGGCAAAAAAAAAACCGGAAAAACTTCAGTTTTGTCAGAAAGCCTGAAAATATCCTCGGGCTTTTAGAAATTTTCCAGAAAGAGTGTTTCTTTGCCGAGAGACCGATGAAATCGCCAAAACGCGGTGTTCATGGCCGAAATGCCCCCAAAAAAGTAGTTTTTGGCAGACAGACCTGAGTAAAATCGCCCAAACGAGGTGTTCATGGCAGAAATACCCCAGAAAAAAGCCCCCAAAAAGTAGTTTTCTGGCAGACAAACTGAGTAAAATGCTCTATAACTTTTAGGGTTAAAAGACAGACGAATTTAGCCTATTAAAAGGGTTTTCTCTTTCCCAAAAACGAGGAAAGCGTCAGTTTTGATTTGTCAGAAAGCCTGCAAACATCCTTGGACCTTTAAAAATATGCAGAAAAAGTGTTTCTTGGCCGAATGACCGATGAAAACTCCCCAATAAGGTTGTTTGTATGCAGAAAATCGGTAGAAGCCGTGTGTAGAATTGCTTTGAGGAGTATTTCCAACTGGGCGAGTTGACTTACAAATATCTAAAAAAACCATTCCTATTTTTTTTTTTTTTTTTTTTTTTTTTTTTTTTTTTTCACAAAAGAAAAAGTGTCTGGGGCCCGAAAAAGCTTTTCTCTTCACGCCAGAGTACCGAAACTGGAGATACACTTTAAAAGACTAATTGAGCATCTTTTTTAAAACTGTTTCTTTTCATGTTGGACCAGGGTCGTTGAATTCTTCGCTTTTCAAGGATCACCAAAATTTGAAGAAAAATTTTTTTAAGGAAGCATAGGGATTACATCCGATTTAAAAAAACGTGGTTTTAAGGTTATTAATTCTTAAATGGTGTAAAGCTTTGTGGTTTGAGGTTAAAATCCATTGAACGTTTGCTATTTATAATTTTCTTCACACTTAAAACTATGAGAAAAAAATATTGTATATTTTAAAGGTACCTTGGGGAGTCCCTTGGTCCCTTGATTAGGAAGGAGGTGTAGAATGACATGGCCGTATAGGATGTTACATGATACGCCAATAATTTCCCCTTACATGGCTACCTCCGTCGCGTCCTCCACCTTGAAACGGCGATACCTGGGGCTTGAGATTTCACTGTTCGACGGTCAATTCGGATTCGATTTGATTGGCCGAGACACCCCATGCTTGAACGGTTTCATGGTCGTCGACACGCAAACCTCTGGACGTCTGGATCTTTCGGCCATCCAAAATGTTTTCCGGTAAAAAGCGCTATGAGAAGTTGCTGTGCAGAATGAACAGGGAAATCGCCAGAAAGGATGTCTCTAGAACGGCCAAACATTCTTCATTGAGGATTAACCTCAGCTTAACAGTCTTCTAATCGTCAGCTAAACAGTCGCTTAATCATCAGCAAAACAGTCCTGATATCGTCAGCTAAGTAATTTCCTAATCGTCAGCTAAACAGTCGCATAATCATCAGCGAAACAGTCCTGATATCGCTAGCTGAAGAATTCCCTAATCTTCAGCTAAATAGTCGTTTAATCATCAGCTCAGAAGTCTCCTAATCGTCAGCTGAAGAGCTGCCTAATCGTCAGCTAAATAGTCGCTGAATCATCAGCAAAACTGTTCTGAGATCGTAAGCTTAACAGTTTTCTAATCGTCAGCTAAAGAATTTCCTAATCGTCAGCTACCTTAATAGTCGCTTTATCATGAGCTCAATTGTCTCCAAATCGTCAGCAGAAGAGTTTCCTGATCGTTAGCAAAACCGTCCTGAGATCGTCAGCTCTTCAGTCTTCTAATCCTCAGCTAAAGAATTTCCTTATCGTCAGCTAAACAGTCGTTTAATCATCAGCAAAACGGTCTCCTAATCGTCAGTTAAAAAGTTACCTAATTGTCAGCTAATTAGTCGCTTTATTATCGAAAAACCGTCCTTAGATCGTCAGCTCAACAGTCTTCTAATCGTCTGCTAGAGAATTTCCTAATCGTCAGCTACTTACTCGTAAATAGTCGCTTAATCATCAGCTCAATTGTCTCCTAATCGCCAGCTGAAGAGTTGCCTGATCGTCAGCTAAATAGTCGCTTAATCATCAGCTCAGTGGTCTCCAAATCGTCAGCTGAAGAGTTGCCTGATCGTCAGCTAATATTCGCTTAATCATCTGCAAGTCCGTCCTGAGATCGTCAACTCTTCAGTCTTCTAATCGTCAGCTAAACAGTCGCTTAATCATCAGCAAAACCGTCCTTAGATCGTCAATTCAAATGTCTTCTAATCGTCAGCTACAGGGTTACCTAATAGTCAGCGAAATAGTCGCTCAATCATCAGCAAAACCGTCCTGAGATCGTCAGCTCAACAGTCCTCTAATCGTCAGCTATGGAGTTACCTAATCGTCAGCTAAACAGTCGCTTAATCATCAGCTCAGCGGTCTCCAAATCGTCAGCTGAAGAGTTGCCTGATCGTCAGCTAATATTCGCTTAATCATCTGCAATTCCGTCCTGAGATCGTCAACTCTTCAGTCTTCTAATCGTCAGCTAAACAGTCGCTTAATCATCAGCTCCACAGTCGCTTAATCATCAGCTCAACAGTCTCCTAATCTTGCAGAATGACCTGGGAAATCCCCAGAAAGGGTGCCACTAGAACTGCCTGAAAGAGGAACAAAATTGTTTCGACAGAAAGTCAGGCAAACACAAAAAGATGAAAGCACATAAATTTTTATTACTAATTTTATTCATCTATTTTCTATTTATGTAGACTATCAGTCTTAAAAACGGATATTATTTTCCATAAGATTTATAGAAAAACAGTACGCAGCATAAGCGGCTCCAAAATAGACGACAACTTTCATAAAAACATGCAGCACATGTATCCTGAAAAAATATTTTTATAAAAAAATCATAACTTTTGTTAAAAAATTACATTCGATTGTGCTTCCGGATCGATTCCGTGCTGTCATTCTCCTTGAGGATATACGGTTTGAATTTATCGATCGATTTTTTCATAAACTCTGATACATCGATATGTTCGAACGTGTAGTCGAAATCGGATTTCGATTCTGCGGGAATTTCGTCGATCAAATTTAAAAAATTGTCATTCGCGAATGTCCATTCGTTCATCGTAAATTTGCGGAGCATAAACATCGCGGTCGTCGCTTTTATGTATATTTTGAACAACCTATAAAATTAATAAAAATGTTCAAGGGAGTAAAAACACCAGACAAATGTTCCCAAAAAGTATTTTTTTGGCTGGCAGACTGAGTAAAATCGCCAAAACGGGGTGTTTATGGCAAAAATACCGAGAAGAATGCCCCCCCAAAAGTAGTTTTTTGGCTGACAGACTGAGTAAAATCGCCAAAATAGGTTGTTCATGGCAGAAATACCCCCAGAAAAAAGCCCCCAAAAAGTAGTTTTTTGGCAGGCAGACCGAGTAAAATCGCCAAAATGGGGTGTTCATGCCAGAAATACCCCAGAAAAATGCCCCCAAAAAGTAGTTTTTGGCTGACAGATTGAGTAAAATCGACAAAACGGGGTGTTTATGGCAATTTTGGGGGGGCATTTTTCTGGGTATTTTTGCCATAAACACCCCGTTTTGGCGATTTTACTCAGTCTGCCAGCCAAAAAAATACACCAGAAAAATGCCCCCAAAAAATAGTTTTTTGGCAGACAGACTGAGTAAAATTGCCAAAACGGGGTGTTCATGGCAGAAATGCCCCAGAAAAACGGCCCAAAAAGTAGTTTTTTGGCTGACAGACTGAGTAAAATCGCCTAAACAGGGTGTCTATGGCAGAAATATCCCAGAAAAATACCCCAAAATGTAGTTTTTTGGCTGACAGGCTGAGTAAAATCTCCAAATCGGGGTGTTCATGGCAGAAATGCCCCCAAAAAGTAGTTTTTTGGCTGACAGACTGAGTAAAATCACCTAAACAGGGTGTCTATGGCAGAAATACCCCCAGAGAAGTGCCCCCAAAAAATAGTTTTTTGGCACGCAGACAGTAAAATGCTTAAAAAGTTTTTTAGGGTTAAAATACAGACGAATTTCGCCTACTAAAAGGGTTTTTTTGGCTTAAAAAAAAAAAGAACGAGGAAATCGTCAGTTTTCAGAAAGACTGCAAATATCCTTGGAAAGAGGACCGGTTTCGGCTTAATAAGCCTCCCCGTGCGGTGATTGACTTACCTAGGTTTCTGCCCGTTCAGTTTTAAAAGGGCATCAAAAAATAAAGATGGTAATAAATGCTTATATAAACTCTGGATGCGAAAGCTTAATAGATTCCCAGTCAAATTCATCGATGGCTCCCAGAGAACTTTCAAGGCAGGTACTTCCCTAGCATATGTCAAACCGATATCGACGATTTGGTTAAAAGTGATACTTTTTTCGATAGACGACGAATTGTAGACGTTGATATGAAATTTCGATTTTTCGATCCCTTTCTTCCATGCTGCTACAATCATCGATTTGACAGAAATGTCGACTGGTATGAAGTCGGCTCTTGTGTTGACTTTGACGAGTGCGCAATGCATGACGCCTTTGCAGGCGCCGACCATCAGCGCGAACGGTCCGTTCAAATTGTCCACCCATCCAGAAACCGGCTCTGCGTACGATGATACCACTGCAAAAAATAATTAGCAGTTTATTAGGTGTACAAAATGAAACTCAGCCACAGTGTAAATTTGAATATTGTAGATTTTAGCCGAGTTTCATTTTGTACACCTAGTAGCTCATTTTTTCAAAATTTTGAACATTTTAGGCGTTAAAGTCCATCAAAAGTTGACCTCTCCGTGTAAGAAGGTTATTGAAGTATAACCATTAAGAAGGTTAATTTTTAAAGGCTTGTAAATCGTAAACCGTTACAGATATTGAAAAAATGCACTTAATAAAATCTGTTGGAAATTCAATTCTCTTTAATTTTATTCTATTCATTATTTCTCTAGGACGCACTGTTTTCAAGATAAATTTATTTTTAAAAAAAATTATTTTCCGAAAATGGTGCATCCTAGAAAAAAATAATTTAGTGCAAATTTATAGAGAATTAAATTTCCTACAGATTTTATTTAGCGCATTTTTTCAAAATTTTGAACATTTTAGGCGTTAAAGTCCATCAAAAGTTGACCTTCTCCGTGTAAGAAGGTTATTGAAGTATAACCATTTAGAAGGTTAATTTTTAAAGGCTTGTAAATCGTAAACCGTTACAGATATTGAAAAAATGCACTAAATAAAATCTGTTGAAAATTTAATTCTCTTTAATTTTTATTCTATTCATTATTTCTCTAGGGCGCACTGTTTTCAAGATAAATTTATTTTTCAAAAACATTATTTTCCGAAAATGGTGCATCCTAGAAAAAAATAATTTACCTAGTGCAAATTTATAGAAAATTAAATTTCCTACAGATTTTATTTAGCGCATTTTTTCAAAATTTTGAACATTTTAGGCGTTAAAGTCCATCAAAAGTTGACCTCTCCGTGTAAGAAGGTTATTGAAGTATAACCATTAAGAAGGTTAATTTTTAAAGGCTTGTAAATCGTAAACCGTTACAGATATTGAAAAAATGCACTAAATAAAATCTGTTGGAAATTTAATTATCTTTAATTTTTATTCTATTCATTTTTTCTCTAGGGCGCACTGTTTTCAAGATAAATTTATTTAAAAAAAATTATTTTCCGAAAGTGCATCCTAGAAAAAAATAATTAAGTGCAAATTTATAGAGAATTAAATTTCCTACAAGTTTTATTTATTAGGTGTACAAAATGAAACTCAGCCGCAGGGTAAATTTGAATTTTGTAGATTTTAGCCGAGTTTCATTTTGTACACCAATAAAAATTAACTTTATCTACCTATCGATGGGCGAAGTATGACCATCGGTATTCTATCTTTATATTCGTCGACGACCTGTTCGGCCAGATGTTTCGTGAATACGTAAGTGTTGACAAAAGGATGTATAAATCTGAAAAAAGAAGGTAGAAAAAATTGAAGTCTTCGCCCATCGGGGCCTCTCGAAACGTGCGTGCTCTGCTCAAACCTCACTGTCGTCTGCACCAAAAACCCCTCATTCCCCCATGAATTTTGGACGTTCCCCTTTTTTAAAAAACCGTTCATGGAGGGTAATACAATAATTACTTTTGAGTAAGAGTGACCAAAGTTTCTGGGTCTGTTTCCTCGATTATTTTGGCGACTTCTCTCCAATTTTGAACCGCTGGATACACCTTTTCTTCCACGTATTTCACATGAGTATTGGAATATGTTGTCGAAACATGAAGAAAGGCCTAAAAGAATATTTAAAAATGAAATTTTTAATTAAATCCCCAAAACCGGGTGTTCATGGCAGAAATACCCCAGAAAAATGCCCCCAAAAAGTAGTTTTTTGGCAGACAGACTGAGTAAAATCGCCAAAACGGGTTGTTGATGGCAGAAATACCCCAGAAAAATGCCCCCAAAAAGTAGTTTTTTGGATGACAGACTGAGTAAAATCGCCAAAACGGGTTGTTGATGGCAGAAATACCCCAGAAAAATGCCCCCAAAAAGTAGTTTTTTGGCTGACAGACTGGGTGAAATCGCCAAAACGGGATGTTCATGGCAGAATACCCCAGAAAAATGCCCCAAAAGTAGTTTTTTGGCTGACAGACTGAGTAAAATCGCCAAAACGGGTTTTTGATGACAGAAATACTTCCAGAAAAATGCCCCCAAAAATAGTTTTTATTTGAGGCGCTCCGAATACGAAGGGCGAACTCGACATCGGACAAATTTTTTTTTTCATTTTCAGATTCTAGACCTTTTGAAGAATACACCCATGTAATTTTTATATTGAGTTTCCCCATTTTTCCCCTTTAAAATACGTAAAAACTGATATGCGGCAAAGCTCTACTCTCAACCTATTTATTTGATTTTTTTTTGTTCTTTCGAGATTTGGTGATTTTTAAAAACCCTTTTCTCTATGATTCTATGATGATTCTAAAATCTCGCCACGAAACTTCCAGAGAGTGACTTTTCGTCGAGTTCGCCCTTAACAGAAAACTTTAAAATGCGAATATCTCGAAACTACGTTTTGTCGAGTTCGCCCTTCGTATTCGGAGCGCCTCATTTGTTATTACTTATTAATTATTATTAAATAAATTTTTTAAGTTATAATTTATTTAATAGTTGTTAAATTTTTAATTAAATTTACCTCAATTTTATGACATTGGAGAGCAAAATTGATGACATTTATTGTCGAAAAGACGTTTGAGTGAAATGCCGATTGTAAGGAATCGTCGAATCTGACGCTTGCAGCGACATGGAATATGATGGAACATTTTTTTTAACTTCTTCATAATCTACTTTTTCTAGGCCGAAATTCTCTACATCAACCTGCCCATCTAAGACTTTAATTTTGTCCAAATTTTTGGGAATTTCCTTTTTCAATTTGTCGAATAACTAAAAATGAGAATAAGTACAAGATTTATTTGAGACGTTGGTTACCTCTAGGTTGGTAAGCTCGTTCCATCTTTGGTTGGCAGACTTGTTTCGTTTTTTTCGAACAAGGACGTAAACCGTATCGACGTCAGGGCAAGAACGGAGAAGCTTTTCGACGAGGACTTTTCCCATGAAACCCGTCGCTCCAGTTATCAAAATCGACCGCCCAGAAAAATTTTGTATTGTCTCCATCCTCCTAGGCCTTTAAATGAGATCGCCGCCCCCAAAAGTAGTTTCCTATATTTGAGCACTGAAAATTATCGGAAATACTTTTTAAAAAGCTCGTTCTTTTATTGTGGCAATCAGTCCATGGCAGAAATACCCCCAGAAAAATGCGCCCCAAAAGTAGTTTTTTGGCAGACAGACTGAGTAAAATCCCCAAAACGGGGTGTTCATGGCAGAAATGCCCCCAATAGTAGTTGTTAGGCAGGCAAACTGAGTAAAATCGCCTAAACGGGGTGTTAATGGCAGATATACCCCAGAAAAATGCCCCCAAAAAGTAGTTTTTTGCTGACAGACTGAGTAAAATCGCCAAAATCGGGTTTTCATGGCAGAAATGCCCCAAAAAAATAGTTTTTTGGCAGACACAATGAGAAAAATCGCCAAAACGGGGTGTTCATGGCAGAAATACCTCGAGAAAAATGCCCCTAAAAAGTAGTTTGTTAGGCTGACAGACTGAGTAAAATCGCCAAAATCGGGTTTTAGTGGCAGAAATGCCCCCAAAAAGTAGTTTTTTGGCAGACACAATGAGAAAAATCGCCAAAACGGGGTGTTCATGGCAGAAATACCTCGAGAAAAATGCCCCTAAAAAGTAGTTTGTTAGGCTGACAGACTGAGTGAAATCACCAAAACGGGGTGTTCAAGGGAGAAATACCTCCAGAAAAATGCCCCCAAAAAGTTGTTTTTGGCTGACAGACTATTTAAAATCGCCAAAACAGAGTGTTCATGATAGATGTACCCCCAGAAAAATGCCCCCAAAAAGTAGTTTTTTGGCAGACAGACTGAGTAAAATCGCCACAACGACCCATTCATGACTGAAATACCCGCAGAAAAATGCCCCCAAAAAATGCCATGAACGGGGTGTTTTTTCGATTTTACTCAAACTGTCAGCCCAATTTTTCGGGGGCATTTTTCTGCGGGTATTTTTGCCATGGACAACCCATTTTGGCTCATTCCGTCAGCCAAATTTAATAAATTCTGTCAGCCTAAATTTATTCAAAAATGTCTATGGCAGAAATACCCGCAGAAAAATGCTCCAAAAAAATAGTGTTTTGGCAGACAGACTGAGTAAGATCGCAAAAAATACCCTCGCCATGTTCAAAATCTGCCATGTTCATGGCAGAAATGCCCCCAGAAAAATAGTTTTTTGTTATTATTATATAAATTTTTTAAGTTATAATTTATTTTAATAGTTGTTAGATTCGAAAAAGCATTGTAAGCTAATTAGAATGGTGTCAATACTATTAAAAATTTCAATCTGAGGTTAAAAAAATAGCTATTTAATTATTCATATAATGTGGGAATAATTGGATATTAATCATTCAAATAATAAAACATTTGTTGGGGTAGTTTCGTGAGAGAAAAAAAAATGGGGGCGAAAAACCTTCTTTATTGTTTTAACTTTCTTGAAGTATTGTGATACCCTCTATGAACAGTTTTTGGGAGTGGATCTTTCTTTCATTTTTGAGGTTCAAAAATGTCTATTTCAAATCAATTTTGTGAAATATTTTTCGCACATGGAGGGTAACACAATAACTTCTTTTTAATAAAATCTTGAAGGTCCAAAATGTCATGGGAAGCTGAACGACGGATTATTCTGAGGAAAAATGTGGTTTAAAATTTTAAAAATAAAAAAAAAGTACAGAGTACATTAAAATAGAAGGTTTTTCTTATTTTATGGTGCCATTAAATTTGTATTCGACTGGACAACCCTGTATATAAATATAAAACGCCTTTTATGTAGTGTTCTGCTAAAGAAAGTGTGAAAATTTGGTGAAAATCGGTTGAAAACCGTGGCCGTAAAGTTTTCCGGAAAAAATGCTAAGGCCGGCCGGCACCACAGACAAAGTTGAGGTCGGTAAAGATTCGATTTGACCCTCCGGGGTCTATAAGACCCATCCCCAATAACCTGACGTGGAGGGTATCACAATAACTTCTTTAAGGAAGTTTAAAATAAGGCATGGGCAAATTTACTCAGTAGTGTTTTGGCTGACAGACTGAGTAAAATCGCCAAAATAAGGTGTTCATGGCAGAAATACCCCCAGAAAAATGCCACCAAAAAGTAGTTTTGGCTAACAGACTGAGTAAAATCGCCAAAATAAGGTGTTCATGGCAGAAATACCCCCAGAAAAATGCCACCAAAAAGTAGTTTTTTGGCTAACAGACTGAGTAAAATCGCCAAAATAGGGTGTTCATGGCAGAAATGCCCCCAAAAAATAGTTTTTTGGCTGACGGTCTGAGTAAAATCGCCTAAACGAGGTTTTATGGCAGAAATACCCCCAGAAAAATGACCCCAAAAAGTAGTTTTTTTGGCTGACAGACTGAGTAAAATCGTCTAAATTGGGTGTTCATGGCAGAAATACCCCAGAAAAATGCCCCCAAAATATAGATTTTTGGCAGACAGACAAAAATCGGTTGAAAACTGTACCCGTAGAGTTTTCACAAAAATGCCACGGATTTTTGGCTGACAGACTGAGTAAAATCGCCAAAATAGGCTGTTCATGGCAGAATTGCCCCCAAAAAGTAGTTTTTTGGCTGACGGACTGAGTGAAATCGCCTAAACGAGGTTTTTATGGCAGAAATACCCCAGAAATATGCCCCCTAAAAGTAGGTTTTTTGGCTGACAGACTGAGTAAAATCGCCTAAATTAGGTGTTCATGGCAGAAATACCCCAGAAAAATGCCTCCAAAATATAGATTTTTGGCAGAAAGACAAAAATCGGTTGAAAACTGTGGCCGTAAAGTTTTCACAAAACTGCCACGGATTTTTGGCTGACAGACTGAGTAAAATCGCCAAAATAGGCTGTTCATGGCAGAATTGCCCCCAAAAAGTAGTTTTTTGGCTGACGGACTGAGTAAAATCGCCTAAACGAGGTTTTTATGGCAGAAATACCCCCAGAAAAATGCCACCAAAAAGTAGTTTTTAGGCTGACAGACTGAGTAAAATCGTCTAAATTGGGTGTTCATGGCAGAAATACCCCAGAAAAATGCCTCCAAAATATAGATTTTTGGCAGACAGACAAAAATCGGTTGAAAACTGTGGCCGTAAAGTTTTCACAAAAATGCCACGGATTTTTGACTGACAGACTGAGTAAAATCGCCAAAATAGGCTGTTCATGGCCGAAATACCCCCAGAAAAATGCCCCCAAAAAGTAGTTTTTTGGCAGACAGGCTGTGTAAAATCGCCAAGAGTTCATGGCAGAAACACCCCAGAAAAATTCACAAATGTCTTATAATGTACCTAATCTAAAAACTCAGCAGATTCCAAATATTTTTCAAAATAAAAATTGACAAAAAACAGATTTATATCTGAAAGAAAAATATGAAAACGATTTTTCGTCAAGTAGAAATAAGTTTCTAATGCTCTCAGTCTTAAACTTTTTTTAAAAAAAGAGAGACATACCTGAATAGTTAAAATGTTGAATCAGAGGAACTGAAAACAAAAAGTGATCCATCGTATTTATTATCAGTTCCTGAACAAAATGATTACTAATTAATGGTATAATCAAGCCGGGTCAGATTTTACATAATTTTTAGGTACGGTTAGCTTCTTAATTTTGGCCTGTTTTTCAACAATGAATCTACGTAATTTTAGGAGCAGGAAAAAGTTTTTTGAGTTTCCAAGTTTCCGGTTCATTGGCTAGCCTTGTCTTCGTTCTCCACGATACCGAAACAACTTTTTTGTTGATTCCAGTAGCCTACAATTTGTTATTGAGCGATTTGAAATAATCGAAGACGTTTTTCGAAGGGAAGGGGAGCGAACTGAAGAAGTAATAACCTGTATATTAGCATCCGGTGAAGTAGCCAGTGAATGAGCCTTTCTTGGGTCACGTAGGTTGACCACAATCACAGACTCTCCATTCATGCTTACCTTCCATTCCTCCTCCGGCCATTCTATTATAATTATCAAATTATATGAAATTAGGATCCTTCCTTCTTCGGGGTTATGGGAAGTGAAGAAAGGAGAAAAAAAAGAGAAGAAAGGAATTTCCGATAACACTTTTAATAAGCGGATGTAGAAATGGAAATTCTCAATTTGGGCAAATTATTGATTTTTTCAATTTTAATTTTTTTAGAAACGTCTAACGTAAATGATAATTGTTGGAGCGGATACACACCTTCTTGCGGCTACAACGCTCCTGGATATGGGACTGGCGCTATCGAAGGGATCCCACCAGAAACCACACCTTATATACCTCCTAATAGTAAGAAAAAAGTGATAAAATTGGAAGTTTTTATATTTGTTTAGATGTAATGGAAACGATAGACTACAGCGGTGGATATAAAGCCGCTGGAGAGCTTGAAGACTGCCCGGTAGGTTACGACCCGGGAGGTTATTGGAGCGGAAGCAACTACAACTACTATCCGAGTAGCCAACCGCCGCCTCCGAGTCAGCACTATACGCCTTCCATGGTTCTTTATCCGTCGCTGTATTCGACAGTGAATCAAAATCAAATCCACCTTCATGTCCATAACGTTTCCGACTATAAACCGACCGAGCAGTACCCGGAAGACGTCACGACAATCGTCTCTCCCAACAACGTCACCATCAGTTTAGGCAACCGATCAATCGACGGTTTACACGATCAACCTCAATACGACCGCCAGCACAACGACCCATCAGTCTGGAGACCATATTAACCTCCCAAAAATACCAGTCTTTTAAAAACCCCGGACTTTAAACCCCCTTAAAAAAACCATTTTCAATTTAGGTTGTAAGATAAAATTGTAAATTACTATCTAGCTTATGAATATTTCTATCTACATAAAAGAACCCGAAGGTTATGGAGTTACAACCCTGTAACCTCCATTTTGTTTTGCACTGTCTTAATGTCAATATTCCCAAGGTACTTATAAACTTTTTTTTTTCTGACAAGAAGGAAACTCTTATTTTTCCTTGGAATATTCCAATTTTAAATTTTTTATCTTAAAAAGAACAAATTAAAGAAACCGAAGGTTATGGAGTTACAACCCTGTAACCTCCCTTTTGTTTTGCACTGTCTTAATGTCAATATTCCCAAGGTACTTAAACTTTTTTTTCTGAAAAGAAGGAAACTCTTATTTATCCTTGGAATATTCCAATTTTAAATTTTCTATCTTAAAAAGAACAAATTAAAGAAAACCGAAGGTTATGGAGTTACAACCCTGTAACCCCCCCTTTTCCCCTTTTCTGAAAAGAAGGAACTCTTGTTTTTCCTTGGAATATTCCAATTTTTAAATTTTCTATCTTAAAAAGAGCAAATTAAAGAAAACCGAAGGTTATGGAGTTACAACCCTGTAACCTCCCCTTTGTTTTGCACTGTCTTAATTTGAATATTCCCAACTTACTTTTAATTTTTTTTTCTGAAAACAAGGAAACTCTTGTTTTTAAATACCTTGGAATATTCCAACTTTTAAATTTTCTTTCTTAAAAGAACAAATGAAAGAAAAGGTTATGGAGTTACAACCCTGTAACCTCCCCTTTTGTTTTGCACTGTCTTAATTTGAATATTCCCAACGTACTTATATTTTTTTTTTCTGAAAAGAAGGAAACTTTTATTTTTAAATACCTTGGAATATTTCAACTTTTAAATTTTCTATCTTAAAAAGATCAAATTAAAGAAAAGGTTATGGAGTTACAACCCTGTAACCTCCCTTTAGTTTTTCTCTGTGTAAAAAAAATATTCTTTTCATCGTGAAAGGCAAGGAGAGAGTAAGATTCCATTGAACTTATTTCACAATTATTACACAATAAAAAATGAATTATTTTCTAAATTAGTTGAAAGAAAAAAGGTTATTGAGTTCAAAGATGTACATGAAATGACCTGATTTTTATGATTAAAGTAGGGAACTTTTATTTTTAAAATAAGATTGTGCTCTTAGGATAATTTTAATACAGACGACTTTGGTATATCCCTTTTAGGGTACTTATTAGGCCCTTTATATCTTTTAACCAATAAAACAAGGTTTTGGGGAGTTTTCCTTGGGTTTTTGACCAATGAAATCTCTTTTTTCAGGATTTTGGGGCTTTCCCTTCGTTCTATTGGTTGACAAACTTCCTTTTTACTTTACTTTTGACCAAGAAATCCCTTTTCTAATGGGGACTTCAGAACTTCTCATAAGTTTTCTCTCTTGAGGGGGGGGGGGGGGGGGGGGGTTATGGCCGCAGCAAATTAAACAAAAATTAAGATAGACAGATTTCCGCCATTTTAGGGATTGCAAAAAAGCCCAAGAAAATTTACAAAGCAAAAGGAAGGTTTTGTGAAAATTTAGTGACCGTAAATGTACCAGAAAAAAA
The DNA here is from genome assembly GCA_014119065.1 of Orius insidiosus. Classification (NCBI taxonomy): domain Eukaryota; kingdom Metazoa; phylum Arthropoda; class Insecta; order Hemiptera; family Anthocoridae; genus Orius; species Orius insidiosus. The sequence continues at coordinate 127,588 of JACGAQ010000412.1, read as the reverse complement.
AAACTAACCTCTCCGCCATTTTAGAGAATTCAGAAAATTTCTACCCTGTAAATACACCTGAACCCCAAATTTTTCACTATAACCAAAGTCGATTGTAGACTAAAGAATTCCCCAAAAAAAGCAATATTTTTCCTTCATATTGCTAAAAGTTCAATTATTGTAGAACCAAAGATTTCTTTTTCTAATTTTGGTACTCATTAAAAATACTTTAGGTGCTAGCATAAAAATCACGGTAAAATAAAAAAAAGCTTTAAAATCCTTGTGATAAGTGCTGTAGAACGATTTTAATCAAAATTATTATTTCATTGTAAATTGTGCTTTGTACACTGTATATTTAGTATTAAAGAATATTGTATCAAAATTAAGTTATGTTAATTTATTAAATAAAATTAAAAAATTTTTTTTTTAATTGAAAAAAATCTCTTCCTACCGATTTCTCGATTTTTATATTAAGTAGCTGAAATGCTTTGTACGTGAAACCGATCTGTAGTATAAAGTGTCAGATTTCTCATTCCATTCATGCGTGCATAATTGCATTGGACAATCTCTGTCACGGCTATTAACTTTCAATTTTTTTTTTAGTGAATTATTCTGTGTAAAAATGAGATCTTTTTTTTATAAAATATTTATTTTTAGGATATGATAAAATAGGTATAAAAAAAATGTTCAGTCGGTGATGAATTTTCGTTCGACCCACTGTAAAAGGGTGTAGATGCAGTCGAGGGATGAGAGACGGACGTCCGCAGATGTTTTGACTTTGAGGTCGTTGGTGATTCTGAATGTATACCCATACCCTTCAATGCCTAAAAAAATTTTTTGGTGAAAATTTGGTGAAATCAGACCAAAGGCCGTAGAAAATTAAACAAAAATTAGGAGAGACAGATCGCCGCAATTTTAGGGAATTTAGAAAAAAAGGTCTAGAAATTTTACAAAAGAAAAGGAAGATTCTGTGAAAGGAGGCTGTAAATTGTCCCAGAAAAACCTAACCTAGGCTTTTTACAAGTGGAAAGGAGAAGAATAATAAACCAATAGGAAAAAGCCTCTTGCTCATTGGTTAAATCTATTCTTTTTCTTTCCCGTGAAAATTTGGTGCCGTAAATTGTTCCAGAAAAACTCTTACCTAGGCTTACTACAGGTGAAAAGAAGAAGAATAGATTAACCAATAGGAAGAAAGCCTCTTTCTCATTGGTTAAATCTATTCTTCTTTCTTTTCCGTGAAAATTTGGTGCCGTAAATTTTCCCAGAAAAAACCTAACCTAGGCTTTTTTACAAGTGGAAAGGAGAAGAATAAATTAACCAATAGGAAAAAGCCTCTTGCTCATTAGTTAAATCTATTCTTCTTTCTTTCCCGTGAAAATTTGGTGCCGTAAATTGTTCCAGAAAAAACCTTACCTAGGCTTTGTTACAGGTGAAAAGAAGAAGAATAGATTAACCAATAGAAGAAAGCCTCTTGCTCATTGGTTAAATCTATTCTTCTTTCTTCTCCGTGAAAATTTGGTGCCGTAAATGTTCCAGAAAAACCTACCTAGGCTTTGTTACAGGTAAAAGAAGAAGAATAGATTAACCAATAGAAGAAAGCCGCTTGCTCATGCACTTGCGTGCATGTCACTTGGAGATCGCAGGCGACTTTAGTTGCCCAGCGGCGCCAGCGGGAAGCCTCTCTAAGATATTTAATACCTTCGCTTCCTGGTGCTAGAGACATGCAAAAACTGGCCATCTGATGAGGAAGAAATGAACTAAGTGATGATAGCATCACTTGTCGCTTTCTGTGCTTTGCTGGGCGCTGGGAGCGGTCAAGGAGAAGTGAGGGAAAAGTGCTGCGCCAGTAGCGCAGAGAATCCGGCGTCAGACGTGTTCTCGAAAGGGTTAATAAATTTATGGGGTCTCTCCAAAAAAAATTGGACTTGGAGGTAGTACAATGTGAACTTTTTTTTCCTCATTTTTTCCCCATTTTTCTACCTCTTTTGATGTATTAAAAACCAATTTTAATGGATTTTTGGACGTTTTTGTTGCTTTATTGACAGAAAAACTGTTTCTAATTTGGGCTTTTCCTCAGCTCTTTGGGTCGAGAAACTCTTCTTATTTTTAACCAAGAAAACTCCCTTTTTTTCTGAAAAAACTGAGAGACAGATATGGAGAGACGCTAGTACATAAAACCCACTAGATAGCGCAAATTGCTAGCTTTCTGAATAAGAATGCTGAATTCTAAAGCAAAAGTTCCATACCCGTATAGCATCTTCAGCAAAAATGATGCTGACTCTTTCGCTCCAGTCATATCCAAACGCTGTCCTCAATATATAAATCGCTGCACGTCCTTTATTCCAGTTTATCGGAGGTTTCGCTTCTATCGCAGCATGAGCGTTACTGGCGACAAAATCCTCTTCTCTGATCAATTTTCTCGCCTTTTCAATTAACCCGGCTCTCATATGATTGGGAGTTTCTCTATAATGGAACGTCATATAAACCCCTTTGTCTTCTACCCAAGCTCCATTTCCACAAACCTGAAGAATATTTTTAAAAAAATGAATAAACAGATAAAAGAACATACCTCATTTTTTAATTTTTTAAACAATCTTTTAGCCTTCGTTTCATATTCTGCAGGCATTGTTTGATTAAAATTGTACCGTCTGGATGGATTATTTCTAAACCGTGAGATCCGGCATAAGTAATATTTTCAATCCCGACCATTTCTTTCAAATTTTCAATCTTCCTTCCAGACACTATTGAAACATGGACGTCTGGATGGTTCGCTAATTTTTGAAGAATCTGTTTCGTCTGATCTGGAAGTATCGCCAAATCAGGATGAGGTGCCAGCGGAGCCAGAGTACCATCATAATCAAGCAAAACTGCCAATTTCTTATTATGAAAATCCTCCCTAAAAATAAATTAGAAATAGAACCTAATAAGAAAAACTTACTTGGAAAAAAATTCGTCGAATTCTTCTAAAGTGACTGGCTGAATAGTCGACCTTTTGGCTCCGCTGTCTTCGCTGAGTTTGTCGATTTCGCTGAGAAATGTGTTGAGCCAGTGGACGACGTCTTTTTTCTGCTCCCTTTTTCGCAAATAGTTCATCCTTAAGATCTTCTCGTCTTCAGGCATCGTCAGCGCCCTAAAATCATATTACAGTTCAGGCTTTCAGAGGCAATGGCTCTCCTGATTTTAGGGTTTTTTCTTTGCTTATATTCCCCCTAATTTAAGTTTTTAAGTGGGGAGTTGAGGCAGCAGTCAACTGGGCCAGATTCCCAGAGCAAAGACTTTTTCTTACCTATGTAAAGCCTCGGATGCTTCCTCCAGCTCATAAGGATTACATATAATGGCTTCATTCATTGATTCTCCAGCGCCAGCAAAAGGAGAATGACCAGGACCCAGGAATAGAATTAATTTGACAAGCCACATATTCCTTAGCGACCAAATTCATACCTTAAAAAGAAATTTAGAGCAAACAAACAAATAATAATATTAACCATCTCGAAGTGGAGTGACAAATCCTACAGCAGCATCTCTATAATAGCCGGCCAAACATCATGGTTGACAGTTCCATACATGTAGCGAATAGGTTGCCAGTTGGCTGTGGTGAAGCGACCGTTAATTCTTCCTACAAGCTGGTCCATTTCTAGTTTTAAATCTTGATATTCCTTGACGTCTGTTCTTGATGGGACAGCGATCTGCACCATTTCTACTTTTCCGATGTACTCAGGGTGCTTGACAAGAAGCATCTCGTACGCTCGGAGTCTTTGAGGTAAACCTTTGTATAGTCTAACCTGTCCACACCTAAAATGACCCGACGGTCGGAAAAAGCCTTTGGCGCAGTTTTGGCAAGAGATGCGAAACGTTCGAACGGTATGCCGATCGGAAGCGGGCTTATTTTCACCGAGCGACCGCCATGCTCGACAAGCATTTCTTTCCGGTCCACCCTGCATCCCAGTCGTCTATTACAGCAATCGATGAAGTTAATACAGTAATCGTAAGTATGGAATCCCACCAAATCGCATGCTGAAAAATAAAAACACAAATCATTTAACCGCCTAACCTTACTTAACCTCTCCAACACTTTTTTCTGACCATCAATAAATAAAAACCACTAATCTTATCATAAAGTACTTCAATATTCAAAGAGATTAGGCCATTTTCAAATTTAGATTTCTATGAACTTTTCAGGCTTTTGTTAAAAATAATCTAAAAACAAATGACTTACATAAGACTCCTTGAAGGACTTCATCTGCCCATGGAAAAAGCCGGAAGATATCCCAGGGTGGAAATGGTATATGAAGGAAAAAGATAATTTGTAGTCAATTCCTTTGTTTTCTGCTTCCTAAATAAAAATTTAGTTTTTGTAAAATTTTAAAAAATGAATTACTTTTCTAATGAATAATGGGGCCAACATAAGATGATAATCGTGGATCCAAATGAGGGCGTTTTCTTTCCTTTGAGATAACCTTTGCAGACCCTCGAATGTTTTTTGGGCAAATATTTTGTTCGCTTCAGTATACGCCTGAAATCTAACTAAAATTTTGTACTTAAAAAATAATTATACCTTCCAGTAGTCAACACAGAATGTGGCACGATCTGGCATCGAATGGAAAAGCGGCCAGAAGGTTTCGTTGCAGCAACCGTTATAGTAACCTTCGTACAAAGATGGCGTCAAACTGACAGGAACTATCTGGAGACAAAAGTTGAGAAATGGAAGAAAAGTAAGTTTTGTGGTTACATTTTGACTTTTTAGTCCAGCAGATGGAGTCCTGTCGTCAGAACTCGCTTCAGGAATGGGCAAATTCTCTTCATATTTTGGGCCGGGCCATCCTACCCAAATTCCGTTCTTCTCAATGACAACAGGTGCGACCGCTGTCACCAAACCACCAGCGCTATAACAAATTTGAAAACATCTCTTATTTACAGGGTTGGGAATATGAATACATAATTTATTGGTTTATGCAAAATTATTGGTACATGTGAATTTACGGTACCATAACAACGCGCATGCGCGAGCTAACAAGAGGGGTTAATTTTTTCCTCTCGCAAGAAAATCTCGTTTGAAAAATAAAATCTTTTCATGGTTTTTTCCTCTTCAACGAGCTTTTCTTGCGAGAGGAAAAAAATTCACCCCTTCGTGTTATCAAACGAGTTCTTCTTTCGAGAGGAAAAAATAACCCCCCGGGCCATCAAACTAGACTTTACGGTACTATAACAACGCGCATGCGCGAGCCTTTTGAGTTTTTACTTCCCGCGTTTTTTCAAAATTCATCTCTGAGCTTAGCAAAAATTCAAATTAGTTTGATAACACAAGAGGGTTAATTTTTTTCCTCTCGCAAGGAGAGCTCGATTGATAACAAGAGGGGTACATTTTTTTCCTCTCGCAAGAAAAGCTCGTTTGAAAAGGAAAATAAAAATAAAATCTTTTCATGTTTTTTTGCTCTTCAAACGAGCTTTTCTTGCGAGAGCTCTCCTTGCGAGAGGAAAAAAAATCAACCCCCTCGTGCTATCAAACGAGCTCTCCTTGCGAGGGGAAAAAAATCGACCCCTCGTGTTATCAAACGAGCTCTCCTTGCGAGAGGAAAAAATTAACCCCTCGGGCTATCAAAGTAGTTAGAATTTAGGCAAATCTCAAACAACAATTAAAAAAAAAATCTGGAACCAAAAAATTCTTAAAAGCTCGCGCATGCGCGTTGCCTTTGGTTATGGTATCGTAAACTCACATGTACCAAAATTAATTCTTTTTAATTGTCAATTTAAATAAAATTTGTATTGTTTGTTAGGTATCAATTTTTTTTAAATACATATAAGAAAAATTTATTAAGTTGTAAATATTAGCTTTGTTCCAACCGTAAGCATGACATTTTGGACGTCCAATTTGACGTCACATGAATTCAGATTTGACGGGCAAACGAACTACGTCAATTTTGACGCCCAAATCCTTCTGCGCATGCTCCAATTGTTTCAAACTACGGTTGGAACAAAGCTATTATGAAAATACGAATACGCCCAACTCTGTTTATTAAGACAAGTAGGTCAAAAACAGAACAAAAGGTTATCTAATTTTACTTTAAATACGTTATCTAATTTCTTATCACTATTTAGGCATTTTTGAAGCCAGTAAACACATTAAAATCTTTTTCACAAATTAAAAGCCATTTAACCACTCAATGAATCATTTTATCAATTTTTTATCCGGAATTTGCATAGTAAATAAATATTACGTCTCATTTTTTCTATTTTTTTTTATTTTATTTTAATCTGAGGTTTAAAATGCGTAAACTATAAAACAAAACAAATTTTTTAAACTTTTTTTTATTTTGGTGACCTCGAAAACATGAAAAAAGCACGTGATATTCCGACGGCAATTGTTCTTGACAAAGTAAAATTCTGTTTTTATTTCCAGAAACACGTGTCACGTGGTGTACACGTGCACAAATGAGGAAAAAAATTTTAAATTTTGTCTTAATGGTAAATAATTAATTTATTTTTAAAGAGGGAAAGAGAAGTTTTGATTATAACAGAGTCTAGGAGGTTCTAGAAGGTTCTATTTGTTCATAGACAGTCTGTACAATTAATTAAATAAAATAATTAAAGAAATTAATTAATTTACCTTGATTTTCTTTCAAGATTTCCATCTTCGTCCTTTTCAAGAACAAAAGGAAGCCGGTTGGAGACGACAAGAAGGCAATTGTTGGCCATCGATACAACTCGACCTTCCCACCTGAATAAAAAAAATTTGTGAACGCAGAAAAAGAGTAATTTTTAATGGAAGTGAATCGGTTAACGCGCAGGAGAAGACTGACGAGCCGGTTGACGTCCTTCAGACCGATTGGAGAGGAGAAATAAAAAAAAATCAAACAAAAATATTTATTCGTAAGATTCGTTATTGTTCGTTATCTTTCGATAACGCTCGGATTCTTTTATAATAAGGGCTGCAATAGAAATATTACGTAAAATTTATAATTTTTATAAATAAAAGTTCCGGTTTGAAGAGCTTCCAACGATAACTTCCTCAAGGATACAGGAGGAGGAAGTATTAAGTAGGAGAACTAAATTTTTGTAAAAGTTGTGAAATAAATTTGGTGGGTATCGCAGTAAGTCTTGAGGAAGTTAGAAATTTTAGGTATTTTTTGTTGTTCGTTTTCTGTTTTTTGAAAAAAAAAAATAAAAATTAAGTACCTAATAATCGCCATTTTATTTTCCGTTAAAAAATTCTTGAGGAAGTTAAAAAAAAAAAAAAAAAATTATTTTGAAATTTATATCAAGGTAGAAATTCAGTACGGTTAGCCAAGAGAGGCCGCCCTCGAGCCGGCGAAGTGACTCACATTTCTGCCTAGAAAAATTATTAAGTAAAAAAATTTTGGAAAATTAAAATTTTAAAACATGGAAAATTTTTAAATAATTCAAGGAATGTTTAGTGAAAATTTGGTGAAGATCGGACCAACAGTACGCCCACAGCGCTCATTTTAAATCTTTGAACAGTCATATCTCCGCCATTTTGAAAAATTTCGAAAAAAGCTCTCGTCATTTTCAAGATTTCTGTGAAAGGAAGCTTGTGTATAAATTTGGTGAAGATCGGATGAAAATTGCGGCCGTGAAGTGTTCCGGAAAAAGTGGCGACGGACGGCCGGACGGCCGGACGGCCGGCACCACAGACAAAGTCAGGATCGGCAAAGATCACTTATCAGATTTATCCTACGGGGTCTGGAAGACCCTTTTCTAGTAACAGGGGGTCGGAGGGTATCACAGTAACTTCTTGAGGAAGTTAAAAGTATTTTTAAACTCTATTTTTATCTAAGAACGCGGTCGCGTTCCACCAGGAAAAACCCAAAAGCGCAAAAAGTTTCAAGTGCGATTTTTGGGTACCAGAATCTCGGCTCCCTGTTGACTGATCGACTTAAAATTTGGTACAAAATTTTTCTGATATTGTATGAAAATATTCTGAAAATTTCAAGCCGATCGGTCCGCAGGAAGCAGAGATATTAAATTCTGAAAATACATTTTCAAAGGGCGGTTTTTGCAAATAGTTCTTGATAACGAGGTTATTACAATTTTTATCTTTTCAAAAAATGTAATAAGGAAAAGAAAAACAATAAACATAATATTTTATTCTATTTATCTATGAATTTTGATGTGAAGTGAACTATAAAAAGTCTGCTCGAAAAAAATGAGCCACAGTTCAATCATGCAATTCCTAAAGTTGGCTCTTTTATTACGATGGCGGTGATGTTGGCCGGAAGGAAGAGGTAAATAATTCCTTAACCCCCCCACCCCTTTGACGGCTGCTCTCCCGCAAGCGTCAAGGGGAGCCTTCAAAACAAGCGTTGCTTCTGAAGTGTTCAGGGCATCCACTATGTCTTTTTCCCCTTAGTTTCTCCTAATTTTTTTTATTTATTTTATTAATTTGTTAATCTCTTAACTCTTTTAGGGCGCCTGTCTGAAATGATGACTGCACGGCAAATTGAATGTGAACATTTGAAAATAAAAACGTTTATGTTTTAAAGAAAAATTTATTTTGTTCTTACCTTTCTCCAATTACGAAAAAACTCGACAACTGCTCAGTTTAGCGAAATAATGTTCAAAATACTTTTCTTGAAAAATTTATTCAGATTATTTTGTTACTTAATATATTCCGCGCTAAACCTCATCAGTTTTGAGATATTCGACAAAAACTTAAAAAAAGTAATAGTCTGGAGCTGGCCCCGACGCGGCGGAAACTTCCTTTAAGAGAAGGAACAATATAGGAGGGGGAAGTATAACGCAGAGGAAGAACAACGGAGGGAAAGTATAACGGAGGGGAAAGTATAAAGAAGGGGAAGTATAACAATTGCTCAAAATTCTTATCTTATCTTATCTATCTAATACCTTATCTTATCATATTCTTATCTATGAACGCTGTTGCGTTCCGCCCCACGAGGCAAAACCGGTACAGATTTTCAGGGATTATTGATAATTGAACACAATTTAACTTCATCGCTCTTTATTATGTAAAAATTCTCTTCAAACTTCGCAATTTCTTTAAATATCATTCTACACGTGTTCAGTTTCACTCGTTCACACTTCTTAACCTTTTTCGTTTCTTCCAACCAATCACCTCACTCACACTTTAGTTACGATTATAACACACGGAGGTCAGCACCTTCAGTCTGTCGGGTATTGGTCTATATATTTATGTATATCGTAGTGTCTTGAAACTATAGAGGGCGATTTTTGAATTTCGAAAAAATGGAGGAGATATGTCTGTTTGAAATTAAAAACTGCACTGCGGCCGAACCGTCTGTCCGATTTTTATCAAAATTTCAGCAAGTACTCCTATATTTTTCAAGAATTTTTGGAGGGAAAAAAAAGAGAAATTTTTAATTTTTTTGATTTTCTGTTATACTTCCTCTTCTTCATACTTTCCCCTCCGTTATACTTCCCCTCCGTTGTACTTCCCTTCCGTTATACTTCCCCTTCCTATATTGATCCTTATCTTTAAGGAAGTTTCCGTCGTGGCCAGCTCCAGACTTGTACTTTTTTTTAGTTTTTGTCGAATATCTCAAAAACGATGATGTTTAGCTCGAAACATATTTAGTAACAAAATAATCTAAATAAAATTTTCAAGAAAAAGTAATTTAAACATTATTTTGCTAAACTGAGCGGTTGTCGAGTTTTTTCATAATTAGAAGGAAAAAGGTTGGATCAAAGTAAATTCTTTAAAACATGAACGTTTTTATTGTCAAATGTGGTTCACATTCATTTTGCTGTGAGGTCATCGTTTCAGTAGGGCCCCCTAAAAGAGTTAAGAGATTAACAAATTAATAAAAAATTAAAAAAAATTTAGGAGAAAGCATGGGGGGAAAAGACATAGTGGATGCCCTGAACACTTCAGAAGCAACGCTTGTTTTGAAAGCTCCCCTTGACGCTTGGAGGGAGCAGCCGACAAAGGGGGGGGGGGTTAAGGAATTATTTACCTCTTCCTTCCGGCCAACATCACCGCCATCGTAATAAAAAGAGCCATCTTTAGGAATTGCATGATTGAACTGTGGCTCATTTTTTTCGCGCAGACTTTTATAGTTCACTTCACATCAAAATTCATAGATAATAGAATAAAATATTATGTTATTTTTTTTTTTTTCCTTATTACATTTTTTGAAAAGATAAAAATTGTAATAACCTCGTTATCAAGAACTATTTGCAAAAACCGCCCTTTGAAAATGTATTTTCAGAATTTAATATCTCTGCTTCCTGTTGACCGATCGGCTTGAAATTTTCAGAATATTTTCATTATATATCGGAAAAGTTCTGTACCAAATTTTAAGTTTATCGGTCAACAGATAGCCGAGATTCTGATACCCAAACATCGCAGTGTACTGCTTGAAACTTTTTGCGCTGTCGGGTTTTGCCTGGTGGGGCGGAACGCAACCGCGTTCTAAGATAAGAATTTTGTGGGATTGTTGATAATTGAACACAATTTAACTTCATCGCTCTTTATTATGTCAAAATTCTCCTCAAACTTTACTTCTTTAAATAACATCTCACTCACTGTTTAACTCGTTCACACTTCTTAACCTTCTTCGTTTCTCCCCACCAATCACCTCAATCACACTTTAGTTACGATTAAAACACACGGAGGTCACCACCTTCAGTCCGTCGGATATTGGTCTATAATATTTATATCATGGAGTCTTGAAACTGTAGAGGGCTATTTTTCAATTTCGAAAAAAATGGCGGAGGTAGGTCCGTTTGAAATTTTAAAAACTGCGCTGAGGTCTGTCTGATTTTTACCAAATTTTCAGCAAGTACTCCTTGTATTTTTCAAGAATTTTTGGAGGAAAACAAAAATTTTTTATTTCTTTTATTTTCCGTTGTACTTCCCCTTCTTTATACTTTCCCCTCTGTTATACTTACCCCTCCATTATACTTCCCCTCCGTTATACTTCCCCCTGCTCTATACTTCCATTTCCTATATCGTTCCTTCTTTTTAAAGAAGTTCCCGTCGTGGCCAACTCCAGACTTGTACCTTTTTTTTAGTTTTTGTCGAATATCTCAAAAGCGATGATGTTTAGCTCGAAACATATTAAGTAACAAAATAATCTAAATAAAATTTTCAAGAAAAAGTAATTTAAACATTATTTTGCTAAACTGAGCGGTTGTGGAGTTTTTTTCATGATTAAAAAGCAGAAAGGTTAGGACAAAGTAAATTTTTCTTTAAAACATGAACGTTTTTTTTTTTAAATGTAGCTCACATTCAGTTTGCTGTGAGGTCATCATTTAGGCGACCTAAAAGAGTTAACAAATTAATAAAAACAAAAAAATTAGGAGAAAGCAAGGGAAAAAAAGACATAGTGGATGCCCTGAACACTTCAGAAGCAACGCTTGTTTTGAAGGCTCCCCTTGACGCTTGCGGGAGAGCAGCCGTCAAAGGGGGGGGGTTAAGGAATTATTTACCTCTTCCTTCCGGCCAACATCACCGCCATCATAATGAAAAGAGCCAACTTTAGGAATTGCATGAATAAACTGCGGCTCATTTTTTTCGGGCACACTTTTTATAGGTGGCTTCACATCAAAATTCATAGATAAATAGAATAAATATTATGTTCATAGTTTTTTTTTTCTTTATTACATTATTTTTACATTTATTACATTTTTTTAAAGGATAAAAATTGAATAACCTCGTTATCAAGAACTATTCGCAAAAACCGCTTTTCGAAATTGTATTTTTAGAATTTATTATCTCTGCTTCCTGTTGACCGATTGGCTTGAAATTTTCAGAATATTTTCATATAATATCGTAAAAGTTCTGTACCAAATTTCAAGCCGATCGGTGAACAGGGAGCAGAGATATGCGAGGTTATTACAATTTTTATGTTTAAAAAAAACGTAGGTAATAAAGAAGAAAACAACAATAAACATAATAGTTTATTCTATTTATCTATAAATTTTGATATGAACCGACGTATAAAAAGTCTGCCCGAAAAAATTAGCCCTAGTACAATCATGAAATTCTTAAACTTGTTTCTTTTCATTGCGATGGCGATAGTGGTGGAAAGAAAGAGGTAAATAATTCCATAATAACCCCCCCCCCCCTTTTATGGCAAGAGTGCTTACGCTCGCCCCCCCCCCCACCCGGGCGTCAAGGGGAGCCTTCAAAACAAGTGCTGCTTCTGATGTGGCACTATGTATTTTTCCCTCTTGCTTTTTCTAATTTTATTTATTTATTTGTCAATCTCTCGTGTATAGGTCGGGGCTATCGAAATGACGACCTCGCAAACAAATTTAATGTTAACAAATATTCTAAAATAAAAACGTTAATAAAAAATGAAAAAAAAAAAAAACAACAACAACATAAAAGGTTAGTTTTTTGTTCTAACCTTTCTACTTTTTAATCATGAAAAACTCGACAACTGCTCAGTTAAGCAAAATAATGTATAAAATACTTTTTGTTTAAAATTGTATTTACATTATTTTGTTACTTAATATATTCTGCGCTAAACCTCGTCGGTTTTGAGATATTCGACAAAAACTAAAAAAAACAAACTTTTATGTACGTCGAATGCCCTTCATTTAAGCCTTATAGACTGATGAAGTTTTTAAAGTTTTCTATTTTTCTTCTAATTTTTTGTGTTTTTATCATAAATGGTTAATCTCTAGGGCGGCCGCCGCAGAAACGACGACCTCACAACAAGTTGAATACGAACAAGATTGGAACCGTGGAAAATGAAAACGTTAATGTTTTTAAAAAATACATATAAAACGGAAAATTTGCTTTGTTTTAACCTTTTCTCCTTTTACTTATGTAAAAAAACAAAAGTACTGGATTGAAGAGCTTCCAACGAAAACTTCCTTAAAGAGAGGTAACAATATAGGAGGGGGAAGTATAATGGAGGGGAAGTATAACAGAGGGGGAAGTATAAAGAGAGGGAAAGTAAAAAGGAAAGGGAAGTATATCGGACGGAGAAGTATAAGGGAACGAAATTATAAAAGAGGGGGAAGTATAAGGGAACGAAAGTAAACGAAGGGAGGGAAAGTATAAAGGAGGGGAAGTATAAAAGAGGAAGAATAAGGAAGGGGAAGTTTAATTTTTTTTTTCGAAAAATTTTCCGAGTTTTTTTTTAATTTTGCGATTTTTTTTTGAAAAATTTTCCAAGTTCTTATGTCCAAAAATTTTCCAGGTTTTCCATTTTTTTTTCTTTTTTTTCGATAAATTTTTTAAGTTGTTTTTTCGAAAAATTTTCCTGGTTTTCCTTTTTTTTTTTTAAATTTTCCGAGTTGTTTTTTCGAATTAACTTCCTTAAAGAAGTTATTGTGATATTTTTTTAAGTGTCAAGGTAGAAATTATGGGCTCTTAGGCCTAAGGATGTTGCTCTCGTAATGGGTAGAAGTATGAAATTTCTCCCTACTAAAAAAAATAATAATTAAAAAGTGGCAATTTTTTCACACCACAAATTCGTCAAAAATATAAGGAGTGATTGGTGAAAATTTGGTGAAAATCGGAACAACGGTTCGGCCGCAGCGAATTTTTTAAAATTTCAAACAGACATATCTCCGCCATTGTTTCGAAAGTCATAAATCGCCCTTGTTACTTTTCTTCTTCACCGGCTAAAAAAATTTGCGCCAAAATTTGGTGAAAATCGGTTCAAAACGGTGGCCTTGAAGTGTTTCGGAAAAAATGGGACGGCCGGCCGGCACCACAGACAAAGTTGAAATCGGTAAAGATTCGATTGACCCTCCGGGGTCTGTAAGACCCCCAAAAACCCGACGTGGAGAGTATCAAAATAACCTCTTTAAGGAAGTTAAAAGTCTTTTATTCAGAACAAAAAGGAAAACGTGACAGTTGACAGCGGGACGTTTTCACCGGAAAGAAACCATTTTACGAAAGAGTGAATCGGATTTTCCTTTTTTCCCGTATTTTGTATAAACCTAAGAAAAGTTTCTCGTTATAAAAAACATGTTTATCAATTTTCCTTTGATCGGGATTATGTCCTCGGTGCATGCGCGGTTTCCTCCCGGGTTCTGACTTCAGTATTGATCGACGGAACGTCGAAAGCCGACCGTTCATGTTGAGACCGTAAAGATTGTGATTTTCAAGTTTAACTTCGCATATAAAACTAACAAAAAGCCAAAAATTTTCAACTTTTAAAATGTTTTAGACCTTCAAAATGTCCAAGGTAACTTTTCTTCATTTTTTTAACTTCTAATTTATTCAAAAATTTGCCTCATATTATTTTTATTTTTTAAATAAAAAGTCTTAATTCCATTTTACTTTTATTATTTTTTTCTTATTAAGATAAGAACTTTTATTTAGACTAAAAATGAGTAAGACTCATTAGCTATGGACGGTTTGTTCCTTTAATTGAGATTAATTACTTTTTTTGTTCTTTTCTTTCGGAATAGAAAAATAGGTCATTTTAAATATTTAAAAACTTATTTTAATAATAACATTATATTTTTTTTACCTATTTTGCAATGCCATACTGGTTCGATCCACGTAGTTTTGAGCAAACGCGAAATGGTGAATCATAACCTAGACAACTTCATTCTCTTATCAACTTCATATCCAGTCTTCCTGAAAAAAACACCTTTTTTTCGGCGTTTTCTGGCTTTCTATTGAAAAAAAAAATAACATTTTGGGCATTTTATTATTATTTTTTTTTTTTGGCCAAAAAAAATCCTTTGGGTACTGCGCGGCTTATCATCAAGTGCGACCATTTTAACTTTTTTTTTGTTTTTGTTTTTTTGATCTTTACCGATCTCAACTTTGTGTGTGGTGCCGGCCGGCCGTAGCATTTTTTCCGGAACACTTTACGGCTACAATTTGGAACCGGTTTTCACCAAATTCTTCTAATTTTTTACGAATTTTTGGTGTAATAAAAAAAGTTTTTGTTTTTTTTTTTTTTAGTAGGGAGAAATTTGATAATTCCACCCTTTGTGATGGTTTCATCCTTTGGGCATAAAGCCCTTTATTTCTACCTTGATACTTAAAAATATTAAAATAAAAAATAAATAAAAAAAACTTCCCCCTCCGTTATACATCTCCCTCCTTAGTACTTCCCTTCGGTTATACTTCTCCCTCCTTAGTACTTCCCCTCCTTTATACTTCCCCTTCTTTATACTTTCCCCTCAAATTTCTTAGAAAAAAAAAGAAAACTGCAAATTAAAAAAAATCGACAAAAACTTAAAAAATTTTTGACGAAAAAAATTGAGAAAATTATTGAAAATTTTTCGGGAAAAAAACTTCGAAAACTTTTCGAAAAAAATTTTTTTTTAAATAACTTTGATTTGTTGAAAAAAGAATTTGACTAAATGCTTGAAATTATTCTTCCTCTCCTTTTGTACTTCCCATCCTTATGCTTCCCCTCCTTGAACTTCCCCATCCTTATGCTTCCCCTCCTTGAACTTCCCCATCCTTATACTTTCCCTCTTCCCCTCCTTGAACTTCCCCCTCCTTATGCTTCCCCTCCTTGAACTTCCCCATCCTTATACTTCCCCTCTTCCCCTTCTTGAACTTCCCCATCCTTATACTTCCCCATCCTTATACTTCCCCTCTTCCCTCCTTGAACTTCCCCATCCTTATACTTCCCCTTCCTGAAATTCCCCTTCTTTATACTTCCCCTCCGTTTACTTCCCCCTCCTATATTGTACCTTCTCTTTAAGGATGTTTTCGTTGGAAGATCTTCTAACTAGTACATTTCTTCATCTTTTAAAGTTCATGACATTTAATTTTTGTGTTCAGTCCTAAAGGGTGATATTGCCCAATTATCACTAAAAACTCGGAGAAAGGGAAAGTTAGAGAGCCGCTTAATATTGAACAAAATTATTTATTTGAGACAAAATTATTTATTTAGAGAAGAAAAAAAAAGAGGCTTCTATTATTTCGGTGAAATTTCACGTTACTTTCTAATATGGCCAAAAAAAAAAATAGTCGGCACACGAATGACCCGGTGTTTGGAGATGTGCCAGTGTGGGGAGGACTTACGTTTACGAGAGTGAGGTCGTCGTCGGGCTTTTTTAAAAAGAAAAACAAAAAAAAATGGTAGTGGGAGTGTGACTAAAAGTAGGGGAGCCCCTTCGCCTTCCCTTCCGCCGCCGCGAGTACTCCCGGTGCTTCGCTCATAAACTCTTTTGAGGTTTCCATAGTCGCGGCCGTTGTTCCGTCCTGTCTACTTCGTTTTTCAGTGCAAAAAGTGTCGTTCATATAAATTTGATCGTTTTTTAAAGTGCTTGTTGTGTGTACAATTTCATACTAATTAATGGGAAAGGTAAAAAAAAATCCATAAACTTTTTTTTAAACAAATAGAAGCACCAATTCGGTGAGGGGGAATATAAAAATATTTTTAAAAATTGTAAAAAAAAAAAATTAAATTTTTTTACACTGAAATACCTACCCAAACATTTACGAAACCTCAAGCTTTCATATTTAAATTCAGATTAAGAGTATAATTATTGCTAATTATACCCTTAAATTATCATTAAACGCGAAAAAAGTACTCAAACGATATTCAAAAGTAAGAGGGAAAGTGGTTCGTTGATTATGGTATGACATAACCGCTCATTTGAATATAAAATAGGGCATTTAAGTTTTTGAGGACGCCAAAAAAAAGCCTCAAGTTTCATGGCTACTTGTAAGAAAACGACCTTTTCAATGTGTAAATTAAAAAAAATTTACTGCTTGAATTATTCAATGTGTAAATTAAAAAAATTTACAACGCGAAAAAAAGTACTCAAACGATATTCAAAAGTAAGAGGGAAAGTGGTTCGTTGATATGGTATGACATAACCGCTCATTTGAATATAAAATAGGGCATTTAAGTTTTTGAGGACGCCAAAAAAAGCCTCAAGTTTCATGGCTACTTGTAAGAAAACGACCTTTTCAATGTGTAAATTAAAAAAATTTACTGCTTGATTATTAAAGTCCCATTTTGAAAATAATAAACAAAATTGGTATAAAAGGGATAAAACTAGATAAAAGAAGTAAAAACATGGTATAAAACTAGATAAATAGATGTGGACAGTTAAAAAGGGATAAAACGCGATAAAATAGTTAAAATATGGAACAAAACTAGTTAAAAAGGGATAAAACGCGATAAAATAAAATAAAAATATGGAACAAAACTAGTTAAAAAGGGATAAACGAGATAAAATAGTTAAAATATGGACTAAACTAGTTAAAAAGGGATAAAACGAGATAAAATAGTTAAAAAATGGAACAAAAATAGTTAAAAAGGGAAAAACGAGATAAAACAGTTAAAATATGGGACAAACTAGTTAAAAAGGGATAAAACTAGTTAAATAATGGAGAAAAAAAAAAATTCTAGAATGCCAAATAAAACTGTGTTTTATACAACACCTTGTAGAAATTAACCTTTCCAATATACAAAAAAAATCGATAATAGAGAGCGACCTTGGATTATTTATTTATGCATAAAAAAAACCACAACGCAGCGTAATTTCTTAATATTTTTTACGCTTCATTCTTTATATCGATTAAAATAATGGCGTAGCATAAATTTTGTTTTTTCCCGTTGGAAAATCAAATGATAGTTAAAAATGGAGGAAAATGGTAGAAAAAAACGCTTTGAGTAAAGATTGGTTGACTTTTGTCCTTTCTGGCTGTCTAAACATCAAAACACCACTTTGCCTAGACACACTTGTAGAAACATTCCTACCAACATTATACCCAGAAACACACTTTTCTAACCTACTCCAATCTTTTTCTGCCGTGTAACACCGTTTATGAGTATTTTATGTTGTATTTGGGTCGAAAATCCCTTTGAATTTATCTGAACAGTCTTTCCAACATTTTTTTTATTCTTCAGAATACTGTTATTCAAGGTATAAAAACGGTTCAATTTTTTTTCCTTCAATTTCTACAAATCTCGAGCTTATTTGCGGCTTTCGAGCAATTTGAGGTTTCACTTATCGCTCTAAAATTTGAAGAAAAAGGCGTTCGTTTTACGCGTAAAACAAATGTCCCAAATAAGGGATAAAGATGCCATTTTAGGAAGGACTGGTTTAAACGAACTTGCTTGTACGAGGTTGCACTATGTAAATTATATCTTTTTTACTTTTTAATTCTTTTTTTACGCTTCACGATCCTTACTGTTTATTTAATAACCCTTTTTTTCCGGAAGTAATTTAAAAACTCGATTTCAAATCAAAGGGGTTTTTTTTTGAGATCTAAAATAAATGATATAACGGGGAAGGAAGTTCTGTTTATAGACAAGGAACTTATTTAAAAATCTTGCTTTAAATATTATTTTTAAATCACATTTTCTTTTGTTTTGTTCGCCCTGCCAAGTTTATGCCCGCCCTAATATTCATTCTAATTCGATGTGGACTAATATAAAAAAACGAGGCTAAACTCTCCAAATGCCATACGGTTTTCGTTGGCGAATTCAAAAGAAAAGCCCTAAAAGTTCTCATTTTTCTCTCACTCTCACCCTTTCGATAAATCAAATAGAAGAGTGAAAAGATCACCTTTGGCTTTGATACGAGAAAGCTGGAGAAAGGTCTTCACTTCATCGACTTCGATAATCATTATCGCAACTAGGGAAAAAAGTTGCCTTTAAAATTGGCTAGGTATACTATTTGCAGCAGCTTTCTAGATTATTATTTATTCCATTCTAAAAATATATTATCTTAAGATGAATGGGCATCAAATGTATGAAACTGTACAAGTTTAAAAAACTGTAGGGAAAAAACCAGTAAAGAAATGAGTAAAAAGGGATAAAACGAGATAAAATAGTTAAACGAGTATAAATCAGTTAAGAAGAAATAAAACGGTTAAAAAGGGATAAACCGATAAATAGTTAAAATCATTATTAAAACTAGTTAAAAAGGGATAAACGAGTTAAATAATTTCCCTTTGTTACATTTGAGTCTTTTTTAAGGGGATATGGAGGGTTGGTTGCTTTGTACATATTTCGTTGTGAGCAACGGTTTCGGTTTTTCCCTTTTATCTTGGAAACCGTCGCTCAAAACGAAAAAATGTCCTAATTAAAAGTTGTAGCTACGGAAATGTACCACATAAAATATCTTATTAGTTTTTTCCGTCAGAGCAATATTTTAGGAGTTATGAAGGTTTAAGTTTTCAGACAGGCTCTGTAGGATTATTACTTTTAACCTCATAACTCCTAAAATATTGCTCTGACGGAAAAAACCAAAGATATTTTATGTAGTAAATTTTCATAGCTACAACTTTTACTTACGACATTTTTTCGTTTTGAGCGACGGTTTCCGAGATAGAAGGGAAACACCGAAAACCGTTGCTCAACGAAAAATTTGCAAATCAACTCACTTAAGAACCCTCATATCTCCTTAGTATTGCTCTGACAAAAAACAAATGAGTCTTTTTGTAGGAAATTTCCGTACTACGACTTTTACTTAGGACGTTTTTTCGTTTTGAGCGACGGTTTCCGAGATAAAGGGAAAAAACCGAAACCGATGTTAACAACGAAAAATTTGCAAAGCAACCAACTTAAATACTTCCGTATCTCCTAAAGTATTGCTCTGACGGAAAAAACTAATAAGATATTTTATGTAGTAAATTTCAGTACCTACAACTTTTACTAATGACATTTTTTTCGTTTTGAGCGACTGTTTCCGAGATAGAAGGGAAAAACCGAAAACCGTTGTTAACAACGAAAAATTTGCAAAGCAACTCACTTAAAAACCATAATACTGTACCTCCTTAAGACAGACAGACCGTGAAAGCCACATCCAGGTGTAATATGGCGAAATCCCTCGCCTGGGTCCCTTCCCCTACAAAAAATTGTTAACCTACTTTCTTTTTATAAAGGATGAAAAAAATTTGTCATGACGAACTTCATATTTGAAATTTTTAAAAAGAATAGAAAGCTTAACCTATTTATGAAGGATGAAATGTTTTTCGAGGAATCACACCTGAGTAAATTGGCTTCTTTAGTACTCGTTCATTTAGCCATTTTCTTTCTTGTATTGTTAGATAATCTCGCTCAAGCATACGGAACTCACGTTTCCCGTTATTTCTCGCTATCAAAAAAAGTTAGATTGTTGCCAAACAATTTTTTATTTTACTTGAGTGGTTTCCTTTTTTTCCCCACCGATTCGGCGGGCGATTCTACGTTTTGAACCGGGCCCAACTAGGCCACCTGTTTCTTGAATTTTATACAGAGTAGAGGACAAGTGAAAGCCCCCTTCTTCGCCGGTGCGGGTACCTCTTGGTTGATGCTTCTGAAGGGGAAAAAAGGTCGTTCACTCGTAAACTAGAGGACAACTATGACGCGAATCTATCATCAAAATTCCAATCTTCGATTACGCAAAATCAAACTCCGAAATTCGGCTTGCATAAAAAAAACTGGTTTCTTTTGATAAATTAATTTAAAGTTTATAATTTTTTTTTTTTTGTGCAAATACGGAATATTACGAGGCCTTAAAGGATTAAAATTAGTTTCCAAGAAGGTAAATAGTTAAAATCCAAGCATAGAAAATCATCAAAGGGATAAAACCAGTTAAAAGGGGGGGGGGGGGGACCAAAAAGGGGATAAAAAGGAATAAATCCAGTTAAAAAGGTACAAAACTAGTTAAAGGGGAAGAACAAGTTAAAAAGGGGGAAAAACGTATTAAAAAAGGGGAGGGGGGGTTTAAAAACGAAATACGACCAAACGAAAAGGAATAAACTAGTTAAAGAGGTATAAAACTGGTTAAAGGGGGGGGGGGGGGGGAGGGATAAAAAAGGATAAATCTAGGAAAAGAGGTATCAACTAGTTAAAAAGGGGGGGGGGGACAAAAAGGGATAAAAAGGAATAAATCTAGGTAAAGAGGTATAAAACTGGTTAAAAAGGGGGGGGACAAAAAGGGATAAAAAGGAATAAATCTAGTAAAGAGGTATAAAACTAGTTGAAGGGGATAAAAACAAGTTAAAAAGGGGGAAAAACGTCAAAAAAAGGGTGTAAAAACGAAAAGGGATAAAAAGAAGTGAAACTAGTTAAAAGTATAAAACTTGTTAAAAAGGGATACAACCAGTTAAAAAGGGGGGGTAAAAAGGAATAAATCTAGTTAAAAGGTATACAACTAGTTAATTGGGATAAAACAAGTTAAAAGGGGAAAACGTAAAAAAAAAAGGTGTATAAACGAAATAAAAAACGAAAAGGGATAAAAAGGATAAAACTAGTTAAAGAGGTATAAAATAGTTAAAAAGGGATAAAACCAGTTAAAAGGGATAAAACCAGTAAAACGAAAACGAAACACAAGTAAAAAAAAGAGGGGGACAAAAAGGGTTAAAAAAATAAGCTAGTTAAAGAGCTAAAACTAGTTAAAGGGATAAAAACAAGTTAAAAAGGAAAACGTCCAAAAAAAAAAAAAAAAAAAAAAAAAAAAAAAAAAAAAAAAAAAAAAAAAAAAAAAAAAAAAAAAAGGTAAAAAACGAAAATGGGTACAAAGGAATAAAACCATTTAAAGAGGTATAAAACTAGTTAAAAAGGGATAAAACCAGTTAAAAAGGGATAAAACCTATCAAAAAAGTTGTAATACCGGTTATAAATTGATAAAACAGCAATCAAAAACGAATAAAACGAGATAACATTTTTAAAACAAATGTAAAACTTTAAGGGAATTACGTACATATTTTAAAGCTTACATTTTTATGCAAATATAGAATAAGAGGAGACCTTGTAAAAGGAAAATCTTATTTTTATGTTATGTTTCTTCTCCGAATTCCATTTAAATTCTTTACTTTCATTACATTTTTCTCAAGAAAGCCAGAGAAACTTGAAAACGTGCATTTCGTAAAAAAATTACGTTTTTGTGGAATTCACGATAGAATTGAACGAAAGTGACATTTAAAACCTGGATATAAAAAAAAAACTGGGGCGTCCGGCTATTGCGTAATCAGAGGAAGCACTTTGGCTGATTCCCGATTAGCATATAAACAAAAATTTTATATTTACGTTTTCTGAAGAGGCTAAATACGTCACGGTTCAACCTTGTGACGCAATCAGTGTCTATGACGAAGCGGCAATTAAAATTGTACATCTTGTTTAAATTATCCGGCCTCGTCCCTATTGATGATGAATACTGTTCATCTGTTTTATCAAACCCACGTTTTTTCCATAATAATTTCCGACTGTTGAAATCATGAGGTTTTTGAACCGTGAATTGCAATTTTTTTTATAAAATAACATAAAAATGACAGGGAATGAAGTAGTCATTAAACGTTTATTGCATAAGGAACCTTGAAGTTCTTCACTTTTAAAAGGTGATTATGAGGAGAAAAAATAGAGTTCGTGGGAAGGTGTGAAAATTCAAGGGCGGATCGTATTTCCGAAAAACAATGATGTGGTTGAATAAGAAAATTTCGCGTATAGGTTGTGGTTTTTTATTGAAGAAATCGTATTTTGTTTCAGGTACCGAACGAAAGCAAGATCCCCGTGAGGGGGAAAGCGCAGCCGACGACCAAATCGTTTTCAAGGCTCGCGTCGAATATTTCGAACAAAGTGAGAGCCCATTTGACGACGGATTCGTCGAAGCTGAGGCCCGCTTCAGGAACGCTTTTGGGGTTCTTATCGCCGGGAGGAAGATCTAAAGGTTCAAAACGGTCTTTGCAGAGACCCTCAGCGTTCTATCAGCCTTTAGTCTCCGACTGGAAGCCGACGTCGATGAGCGAAAACTGTTCTCCGATCCGTGAGACGATCGACAAAAACCAAATCGGGCGTAAAGTCTTCGTTCAAGGTTCAAAAACAGGGACGCTTCGTTTTTACGGGAAGACCGTCATCGGCGAAGGTAATTGGTGCGGTGTCGAACTAGACAGACCGGAAGGGAAAAATGACGGCTCCGTAAACAATAGCCGTTATTTCACATGTGCACCACTTCATGGAGTCTTTTTACTCGAATCAAAAGTCACGCTTATTCCCAACGTCGAGCCTTACTTGACCAGCGGAAGTGCTGATATTTCCCGGAAGAAAAAGTGACATCGAACTCCCACAGCCAAATGTCGACTCCTGGAAGTACCGGCATTCCAAATTTCGATTTAACATTGAGCTCATCAGTTGGATCTCTTATCCCGAAGGCACTCCCTGACAGATCACTCCAAAGCAAACATAGCTCTTTTGAGTTTGACGAAAGCCTTGGAATTTTAACTCCCGACCAAATGTCAGATTTTACTCTTAACTGCACTTTAGCGGATCAACTTCCAAGGACTCCTTCTGCGGATGAACTCTCTTCATTTATGCTTCAGGACGTGAGTATCGATCCTGCAAGCGAGACGTACCTCAACGATTTAGAAGACACCAAAATCGAACCTTCGATATCCATGGAGACGACGGAATGTCCTCAAGAGCAATTTAAAGAGGCCTCACAAGAAGCAAGCGAAAGTCATTCTAAGAAAACATCTGATATTTCAAGCAGTATCCGTGTCAGTAAGAAAGAAAGCTTCGATTTTAGGCAAGATAGGACGCCTTCATTGGAGGACCTTCCGTTAGATTTAACAGAAGAAATGAAACAAGAAACAAGGAAAACTGTTCCACCTCCGAATAGTTTTATAACGAGTATAACGAGTATCACAAGTTTGGATAATGGATATCAAGGTGATGGTGAATGGAGCAGACCGGCGAGTCGAGGCCCTGAGCATTCACCATCGGCGCATCAGAAGGTTATCAAGCCTAAACTGGACCCGATGACGGATTCGGACTTCTTCACCGAAAGCGACGCCGATATGCACGAAGAGTGCGCCGGTCATAGAAGAGCGCAGGTGATCGACGGAACGCTCTACGGTGGCTCCGGACAGCCAGGAAACAGCGCAGGCGGTAACCAAATTCAAGATTCAGCCCGACCAACGAAGAAATGGATTCAAGCGGTATCTTCTCCGATCTTGAGAAGAAATCGGAGCCCATTTGGGAAAAATCGAATGTCATCGAAGATGAAAGAAACGCCTCTCCAGAAGGCTCTGTAATGACGACATCTTCGAAATCGGACCAAAGTCTTAAAAAGATATCACCCACAAACTTCACATTAATCAACGAAAGGTTGGATTCCATCAAAAACTTCCTTATGAATGCCGAAGAGAACGATATTCTTCCAGAAATCGACGAAGGAGTTTCAGAAGCCAAAAAAGCACGATGCTCCGAACCAAAACAAGATGACCCAAAGAAGTTTAAGATGCCAAAGAGAAACGTCGCTTCTAAAATAAAAACGATGATCACTCCAGCAAAACCGGAAACTGAAACAACCGAAAGAAGCGGACGAACGCCAAAAAAAGGAAGATGGGACGCAGTCATGAATAAAATCGCCCAAGGACAAGCACAAGAGAAAACGACGCCCAAATTGAAAGAAGTCAAAAGTAAAGTTTACTGCGGAATTACGAATCCGCCGAACAAAACGCTTCCTGTTCGTCCTTCGACTGTCGGCGGGACATGTCGAAAAGCAGCCTCCACTCGCTGCCTCTCCACCGCACAGTCTATCTCAACTCGATCCCTCCGTGACATCTCCACCATCAAAAATAAACGATACGAAAGGTAACCGTGCATTCCCAAATTATCGTTTTGCTAATTTTATTTGTTTTAGCCGAAGAAACAGAATAAGAAGTTCTGAATCTTCTCTCCAAGGGCCAATACCAGGATCTCAAGCAAGTTCAAGGAACAGCTCCATCAGCGACCTCTCTCACCCAAAACCATCAACTCCCCGTAAGTCTTTCTCATTACGTCATACCAATAAAATGTCAAGCGTTATCAGTTATCACTTATCACTGTCCAAGAGCCAGAGCCTTCTTGATATTGAAATGCTAAGAGCGGCCATATTGGAAATCTGCTTTTTAAACGTGGATGTGCTGTATATTTGAACCATTATTTATATGCAAACACGAAACAATTGTGTATACCCCCCACTTTTCTACCGTAAAAGAATTTTTTTACATAATGAGTTCTCCGTGGTAATCGCTAAACAAGCCATGACCCACTCCTTTGTTAATTAAACAAAAAAAAAACTATTTTTTTTAGGAACTTTATAATCTGAATAGAATTACAAAGGTGGTAATTAAATTTTTTCTTTCATATTTTTTTATTGTTAATTATTACGATGATAAAATTTTATGACATTCTGGAGACTCGCGCCCTCCAGTAGTAGGCTTAGGAACTAACTGGCTACCATCGGTATGCGTCAGAGTGCGCTCCTTTGTTTTAAGTGATAAAAAAGATATTTAATCAATGTTTAAAAAATGATAACGCTCCAAAAAGAAAACCTTCTTTTTTTTAAAATTGGAGTTTGTGCACACCCTTAAAAATAAATAGGAGTCAAAAAGAAGGGTCAAATTGATTAAAGAGTGCCGCCAAAAGAAATTATCAAGAGGAATTCCTGCTGAAACATGCAATAACAATTTGTGGAGGGGCCACCGAAGAAATAAAAATTTTTTCCAAGTTAAAATTCACATAAAAATGAAAATCAACTTTTCCACGGTGAAATTCAAATTACACCATGACCGTGTCTTATCTATTGCATTCAGCTGTACGAATCTTATCTCAATCTTTAGCAGTATCTCTCCTCAAGCCTCCAAACAAGTTTTTACCGAATTTCTGGGAATTTTTCTTAGTCATTCGTGCAAGGAATTCCCTTCTCATCTAACTTTTAGGAAGTTTTCCTTAGTTTTGGAATAGAAATATTGAAGATAGCGCATTTGAGCCTTTAGCAAACATTATTCTACGTCTTTTCACCTTTTAATTGAGCCCAGAACGGACCCGATCGGATTATCCGCTCTCGAGTTAAAGCTCCGAACGTAAGGAAAATCATGATGGTCAGAATTTGCCTGCTTCTCCACCACCTCTGTATCTCCTTAAATATTCATCCTAGGACAAAAGTGTATAAAGTATTTACGGAAGGAAATTTAATTTCGATTATTTTTTAACTAAGTCATTATCTCTGTAGGACCAATGGTTTTTGAGTTATCGACAAAACACTGAACGGTTTTTGCAGCGGTTATTAGCGTCAGTTTTAAGCATCTACAGTGTCATTTGAATCATTTTCAGCTGAACCGAAAGCATACTTTTGACTTCGGCAAAGCCCTATAAATCACAATCATTAAAAACGATGAAGGCTGTCTTTCGGCGGAACCTCGAAATTTCGCATGTCATTGATATAAATCCATCGATTTATTTGCTTCAGAGAATTAACTATTTCCTGTTGCATCTGATGACTTTGAATGGAAGAGGGGATCGAAATCTCCCCTCCCGTTTTATTGGCAAGCCTGTATTGTACGAAATAGGTCCCCTTGGGGGCAGTGTCTGATATCGAGCCGTCTCGCTAGACGAACCCACGTGAGCCCTTTCCCTTGGACTCTCATGGTAAAAAAAATCCCAACCACCAAACTAATTTTTTTTTAATATTAAAAACATTAATTTCCTAACTAAAATTATTACGTCATTAAAATTTCCACATTCCTTTGTCTTTTCTGTCAAAAGATTCCTTCGTTATCTCAATTGTAAGGCTTTTATGTTTGCGCTTCATATCTTTCATGAAAAAATGTTCATTTTTTGCTTGAAAAGTTAAAATAATATTTTTTATTCATCACTCACTTAATACCAGACTATTGGGGCCATCCATCTCATCTGAAAAAAAGAAAAAGAGGGTAAAAAAAATCCTTTTCTACAGATTTTTGGGCGTTTTCGTTGGTGAGACGAGAAACTCGATTTGGGATTTTCCTGGCCATTTCAGTAGAGAAAACCCCTTTTCATAAGATTTTTAGGAGTTTTTCGCGCAGTTTTTTGACCGAGAAATCCTGTTTTCCGAAATTTTTCCAAAATTTTTCCAAACTTTCCCATAATGGGTTTTTTATGGCCATTAGCCGAGAAAACACCTTTCCCCAGGATTTTTAGGTGTTTTTCCCGCAGTTCTTGACTAAGAAATCCCGTTAGCCAAAATTTCCAAATGTTGGGATTTTTCTGGCCATTTCAGCAGAGAAAATCCCTTTTATACAGGATTTTTAGGAGTTTTTCCAGAGGTTTTTTGACCGAGAAATCCCGCTTTACAAAATTTGGGATTTTCCTGGCCATTTTGGCGGAGAAAAGCGATTTTCACAGAATTTTCAGGAGATTTTCCCGCGGTTTTTTAACCAAGAAATCCCGTTTTCCAAAATTTCGGATTTTTTTGGCCACTTCAGCCGAGAAAACCCCTTTTTACAGGATTTTCAGGAGTTTTTCCAGAGGTTTTTTTACCGAGAAATAACGCTTTACAAAATTTGGGATTATCCTGGCCATTTTAGCCGAGAAAACCCCTTTGCCCAGGGTTTTCAGGAGTTTTTCCGCTTTTTATGACCGAAAAATGCCGTTTTTCAAAACAAATTTCGGATTTTTCAGGACCTTTCAGCCGAGAAAACCCCTTTTCACAAGATTTTCAGAAGTTTTTCCTGCGGTTTTTTGACCGAGAAATCCCGTTTTCCAAAATTTCACAAATTTGGGATTTTTCTGGTAATTACAGCCAAGAAAACCCCTTTTCACAGGATTTTCTGGAATTTTTTCCCGCGGTTTTTTGATCGTGAAATCAGTTTTTCAACATTTTTCTCAAATTTGGCATTTTTCTGGCCATTTCAGCCGAAAAAACCCCTTTTTACAGAATTTCCGGAGTTTTTGCCACGGTTTTTTGACGGAGAAAACCCGTTTTCCAAAATTTCCCAAATTTGGAATTTTTTTGGCCATTTTAACCGAGAAAACCCCTTATCACAGGATTTTCTTGAATTTTTGCCCGCGGTTTTTTGACCGAGAAATCCCGTTTTCGAAAAATTTTCCAAAATTTGGGATTTTCCTGGCCATTTAAGCCGAGAAAACCCCTTTTCACAAGATTTTCTGGAATTTTTTTTGACCGGTTTGCGGTTTGCGCTTTTTTTGACCGAGAAATCCCGTTTTCCAAAATTTTAAAATCAGAGATTTTTCTGGCCATTTCAGCCGAGAAAACCCCTTTTCACAGGAGGTTCAGGAATTTTTTCCGCGGTTTTTTGACCGAGAAATCCCAATTTTCAAAATTTGGGATTTTCCTGGCCATTTAATTCGAGAAAACCCCGTTTCACAGGAGGTTCAGGAATTTTTTCCCTCGGTTTTTTGACCGAGAAATCGTGTTTTTCAAATTTTGGGATTTTCTTGGCCATTTTAGCCGAGAAAACCCCTTTTCACTGGATGTTCAGGAGTTTTTCGTCCGGTTTTTTTACCGAGAAATCCCGTTTCACAAAAATTTTCCGTGATTCTCTCAGCTTTTGCCTTAAAAGTTCCCCTTGTAACGTGTTTTTTGATGTTTTCCTCCGTCTTTCGGCCGAAAAAACCATTTTATACAAGAATATTAAGATGTGGAAAGTGATTTCGTTTAAAAATGCCATTAAGAATGACCTTAATGATAAATCTAAGGGTCTCCCGTTTTTTCTATATTCGTGTACGTTTCATCCCCCTCATTAATTTCGTAAATGAAATTAATTAACATTTGGAGCATGATAAAAAAAGGGAAGTTCAGAAGATAAAGTGAAATTGGATAAAAGAATCAGCGCGTGAAGATTTTCACAATGCGCCATCTTTTCAGTCGGATATCGTATGCCGTTCGTGTAGGGGCCCAACGAAAAAAATGCCTTTGGTTCTTCACGGACGTCAAGGTTTCGCGATTGTCGGATTTCATTCCTTTTTCCCAGGTAATCAATGATTTGAACTTTGTCCTTGAGGAACAATTTGTCTAAATATCCGTTTTGAACCTCCAAATGGCTTTTTTATTCAGATTTAACCATCGAATTTGCATGCTAAGTTACTGAGGTTATTCTCAACATGCTCCAAGTTGAGCTGAAAACATATATCTGTAGGCCCAATTTCTGGGGACTTTTTGGGGGCATAGCAGGGGTTTTTTTGGGATATTTTATGGCCGAAAAACTAAGAAAATCCGATAAAAAGAGGGTTTCTTGTACTAACAGTAACAAAATCTTTTAAACAAAGCGTTTTTTTCAATAAAAAGTAAGAGAAAACCGTTATAAAATTAAGGCTAAAAGCGTGTTTTTTGTTAAAAAGCCTGAGAATACGTCCGAAATTTTGGTTAAAACGGCAGAAAATTCTAAGGAAACTACCGAAATATCAGCTTCAAAGGGTGTTTTTTTGATAGAAAGCCCATGAAAACAGAAACAGAAATCTGATTAAAAGGGTGTTTCTATCTGAAATTTCGTAGAAAACTACCAAATTATCCGCTTCAAAGGTTGTTTTTTGAGAGAAAGCCCAAGAAAACGTACAGAAATCTGGTTAAAAGGGTGTTTTTAGCAGAAATTTCGAAGAAAACTATCAAATAATCTGCTTTTGAGGGTGTTTTTTGAAAGATAGCCCAAGAAAACGACCTGAAATCTGGTTAAAAGGGTGTTTCTAGCAGAAATTTCGAAGAAAACTATCAAATTATCTGCTTTAGAGGGTGTTTTTTGAAAGATAGCCCAAGAAAACGACCTGAAATCTGGTTAAAAGGGTGTTTCTAGCAGAAATTTCGAAGAAAAATATCAAATTATCTGCTTTAGAGGGTGTTTTTGAAAGATAGCCCAAGAAAACGACCTGAAATCTGGTTAAAAGGGTTTTTTAGCAGAAATTTCGCAGAAAACTTCCAAATTACCCCTACCAAAGGGTGTTATTTGTTAGAAAGCCCAATAAAACGTCCTGAAATCTGGTTAGAAGGGTGTTTCTAGCAGAAATTTCGAAGAAAACTACCAAATTATCTGCTTCAAAAGGTGTTTTTTGATAGAAAGCCCAAGAAAACGTCCTGAAATCTGGTTAAAAGGGTGTTTCCTGCAGAAATTTCGAAGAAAACTACCAAATTATCTGCTTCAAAAGGTGTTTTTTGATAGATAGCCCAATAAAACGTCCTGAAATCTGGTTAGAAGGGTGATTCTAGCAGAAATTTCGAAGAAAACTACCAAATTATCTTCTTCAAAAGGTGTTTTTTGATAGAAAGCCCAAGAAAACGTCCTGAAATCTGGTTAAAAGGGTGTTTCTAGCAGAAATTTCGAAGAAAAATATCAAATTATCTGCTTTAGAGGGTGTTTTTTGAAAGATAGCCCAAGAAAACGACCTGAAATCTGGTTAAAAGGGTTTTTTAGCAAAAATTTCGCAGAAAACTTCCAAATTACCCCTACCAAAGGGTGTTATTTGTTAGAAAGCCCAATAAAACGTCCTGAAATCTGGTTAGAAGGGTGTTTCTAGCAGAAATTTCGAAGAAAACTACCAAATTATCTGCTTCAAAAGGTGTTTTTTGATAGAAAGCCCAAGAAAACGTCCTGAAATCTGGTTAAAAGGGTGTTTCCTGCAGAAATTTCGAAGAAAACTACCAAATTATCTGCTTCAAAAGGTGTTTTTTGATAGAAAGCCCAAGAAAACGTCCTGAAATCTGGTTAAAAGGGTGTTTCCTGCAGAAATTTCGAAGAAAACTACCAAATTATCTGCTTAAAAAGGTGTTTTTTGATAGATAGCCCAATAAAACGTCCTGAAATCTGGTTAGAAGGGTGATTCTAGCAGAAATTTCGAAGAAAACTACCAAATTATCTGCTTCAAAAGGTGTTTTTTGATAGAAAGCCCAAGAAAACGTCCTGAAATCTGGTTAAAAGGGTGTTTCCTGCAGAAATTTCGAAGAAAACTACCAAATTATCCGCTCCAAAGGGTTTTTTGATAAAATGCCTAATAAAACGTCCAGAAATCTGGTTAAAAGGGTGTTTCTAGCAGAAATTTCGTAGGAAACTACCAAATTATCCGCTTCAAAGGGTGTTTTTTTTATAGAAAGCCCATCAAAACGTCCAGAAATCTGGTAAGAAGGGTGTTCCTAGCAGAAATTTCGAAGAAACTTCCAAATTATCCGCTATTTCTCGCTAGAAACGTCTAAAAAAACGGTCCGAAAATCTGCTTAGAAAGGTCTTCGTTTGAAAAATATCTGTGAATACGTTAAAAAAGGTTTTTGGCATTATAGCCTAAGAAAACGCGAGAAAATATTGATATAATGGTGTTTATTGGATAAATATCTTTGCGCACCTAAAAAATGCGTGGTTTGGTTAGGAGATTTCCGCGTTTGTTTTGTAATGCCCATTTTATCAGATCCAATTTTGTTCCCTTTCATTTTGCTGACGTTGATTTTTTTAGCAAACTTGCTTTTTAAGGTATTGAAGATTCCCATATTTAGCGAAGCTATGAGGTCATTTCAAATATCAATTTTCCCCCCGCATTTGGCCCCCAAGAAAACCTAAATAATCGCAAAATTTCTACCATAGCTTAAAAAAAAGGCTTGGAAGCGATTAAAAAAACGCTTCCATCACGCGCAACCTTGGATCTTGTCTTTTCTAGTCCATCTACAAATAAAGCGCTATTGTAATACCATTTTACCAAATATGCTGTTTTTCCACACTTGGGCTTAAAAATGTGCCATTTTAACATTCTAATTTAATTTAAGTCGGAAACTGTCTTTATGTCGGGATGGGCTCCCATGGGAGTAAAATCAAAAAAGGAACGAGAAAAACAAGGTGAGGCAACAATTAAAGAATTCCAAAGCCCCCATCATTCTTATTGACTGCGCAATTTTACTATTTTCTATTTGCAGGGTCGAGCAAAAGAGAGAAGCGAGATGCCGGAGCCCGCAGAGTGACGGCTCGACCAACTCGTCCGCTTCGCACGCGCTGAAAAACGCACGCGCCACCCAGGAAGAAAACATCAAAAACTCCAATTCTCCAGGTAAATTCAGCCAAAAATTTGGGCCCAGCTCAAAATTGGGGCTATCCATCTCAGCTGTAAAAAAGAAAATGAGGAAAAAAATCCTTTTCTACAGATTTTTGGGCGTTTTTGTTGGTTTTTTTGACGAGAAACTCGTTTTTGATATTTTTCTGGCCATTTCAGCCGAGAAAACCCCTTTTCACAGGATTTTCAGGAGTTTTTCCCGCGGTTTTTTGACCGAGAAATCCCGTTTTCCAAAATTTCTCAAATTTGAGATTTTCCTGGCCATTTTAGCAAAGAAAACCCCTTTTCACAGAACTTTCAGGAGTTTTTCCCGCGGTTTGTTGACCAAGAAATCCCGTTTTCCTAAATTTTCCCCAAATTTGGGATTTTCCTGCCCATTTTATCCGCGAAAAATCCCTTTTCACAGAATTTTCAGGAGTTTTTCCCGCGGTTTTTTGACCGAGAAATCCCGTTTTTCAAATTTTTTCCCAAATTTGGTATTTTCTGGCCATTTTAGCAATGAAAACCCCATTTCACAGAACTTTCAGGAGTTTTCCCCGCGGTTTTTTGACCAAAAAATCCCATTTTCCAAAATTTTCTAAATTCGGGATTTTTTTGGCCATTTCAGCCGAGAAAACCCCTTTTCACAGCCGAGAAAATCCCTTTTCACAGGATTTTCAGGAGTTTTTCTCGCGGTTTTTTGACCGAGAAATCCCGTTTTCCAAAATTTCTCAAATTTGAGATTTTCCTGGCCATTTTAGCAAAGAAAACCCCTTTTCACAGAACTTTCAGGAGTTTTTACCGCGGTTTTTCGACCAAGAAATCCCGTTTTCCTAAATTTTCCCCAAATTTGGGATTTTCCTGCCCATTTTATCCGCGAAAACCCGTTTTCACAGAACTTTCAGGAGTTTTTCCCGCGGTTTTTTGACCGAGAAATCCCGTTTTCCAAATTTCTCAAAGAGATTTTCCTGGCCATTTTAGCAAAGAAAACCCCTTTTTACAGAACTTTCAGGAGTTTTTACCGCGGTTTTTTGACCAAGAAATCCCGTTTTCCTAAATTTTCCCCAAATTCGGGATTTTCCTGCCCATTTTTTCCGCAAAAACCCCTTTTCACAGAACTTTCAGGAGTATTTCCCGCGGTTTTTTGACCGAGAAATCCCGTTTTCCAAAATTTCTCAAATTTGAGATTTTCCTGGCCATTTTAGCAAAGAAAACCCCTTTTCACAGAACATTCAGGAGTTTTTCCCGCGGTTTTTTGACCAAAAAATCCCGTTTTCCAAAATTTCTCAAATTTGAGATTTTCCTGTCCATTTTAGCAAAGAAAACCCCTTTTCACAGAACTTTCAGGAGTTTTTACCGCGGTTTTTTGACCAAAAAATCCCATTTTCCAAAATTTTCTAAATCGGGATTTTTCTGGCCATTTCAGCCGAGAAAACCCCTTTTCACAGCCGAGATAATCCCCTTTTCACCTTTTCACAGGATTTCCAGGAGTTTATTTCATAAATTTAATTTTCTCCAGGTAAATTCAGCCAAAAATTTGGGCCCAGCTGTGGGAAGACTGCTGAAACTTTCAAAGGCCATCGACACATATCAAAATAGCGTATAAAAGAATTTTACAGAAATAGCTTATCTTGAGCGGTCAAGTGGATTTTCGTTAATTTACCCGCAAGATAAGATTATTCCCGGCTCCGTTTGGCCAGTATAGAAATAGGCCCCATTCGTAGATGAATTAATGCCTACACAAAACATTTATAAAAACAAAAAAACATCGGGGAAAGGGAAGGGAGGAAGTTTCGCGCGGCCGCCGTTCCAAAATTTTCTAAATTCGGGATTTTTCGGCCATTTCAGCCGGAGAAAACCCCCTTTTCACAGCAGATAATAATTTCACAGGATTTCCAGGAGTTTATTAAAATTTAATTTTCTCCAGGTAAATTCAGCCAAAAAATTTGGGCCCAGTGGGAGAACTGCTGAAATTTCAAAGGCCACACATATCAAAATAGCGTATAAAAGAATTTTACAGAAATAGCTTATCTTGAGCGGTCAAGTGGATTTTCGTTAATTTACCCGCAAGATAAGATTATTCCCGGCTCCGTTTGGCCAGTATAGAAATAGGCCCCATTCGTAGATGAATTAATGCTACCAAAACATTTATAAAAACAAAAAAATCGGGGAAAGGAAGGGAGGAAGTTTCGCGCGGCCGCCGTGGGACAGAGATCAACAGACGCGAACCCATCTCATTCCTTTCTACGCAGAGGGAACGTAAAAACGCGCGTGTTTTTTTTAATCGGTGAAATGGACTACCTTTAAAATATCTCATGTTTGCCGCGGTCCTCTTTTCTTTTCCTGCTTCACCCTCGCTTTTGGACTTACTTTTTCTTTCGGAGATTCAAAGTTTCCAAAGGTCAGTATCCTTATCAGTTTCACCTGCGGCTTTTTTTTATTTTATGTATAATTTTTTAAGTCATTTTTATGATTTCCGGTGCTTAATTTTAACCAAAAGTGTCTGAAAATAGAAAAAAATTTTTTGTCTTCAAAAAAGACTTTTTTTTAAATGGTTTCATCTAATTTCTCCTTCGGAGCTCCAGTTATGGTTTATCCTTCCGATTTGTAAAGAACGTCCTTCATCTCCGGTTATCCTTAGTCGGTTTTATTTTTTCTTTAATTTTTCTAATGTAAAATTAGCAATTTTAAATTTTTCTCATTTTATACTTTTTTCTGACGTCCTACTTTTTATGCTGACAGTCCAGGTGTTCAGGACTTTCTCTCTTAGTCATAAATATGATAAGTTCCTTTTAAACTTTCAAGAAATTTTTTTCCCCCTGGGTAGATTGGAAATGAGGGAAAATCCGGCTGAAAAATAGGAAAAACTGTATAAAATTGGGTGAAAAGGATTTTCCCTGGAGAATCGTGGGTTAAATGAGCGGGAAAATGCGGGAAAACTCAGAAAAAGGTTTTTTATATCTGCTGAATCCGAAAAAAACACCCAAAAATGAGGGTTTTTTAGCCTTATTCCTGTTTTAAAATGAAAAAAACGTCAGCGACGACATTGCGTGATGCAAATGCGAAGATGCTTGAACATTTGATATTCGGACAAAAAGAAGTGGAAAAATTAGTCTCTTAGGTCATTTTAACGGATTTTAACGGATCGTAATCTACAATCAAATTTGATTTGAATTGAGGGGGTTTAAATTTAACTTTTCCTCATAAAACCACTTTTTAACGCTCTCCTAGACGTTGTGTTTCCGGACACCCTGTATACCATCACGTGTTTTTGGTTAATCAAGTACGTGAAAACGCCTAAAATGGTGTCTTTGGAGTAAAAAAACGCCTAAAATGGTGTTTTTTGGAGTAAATAACGGATGGAACAGCAAGGAAATTCGATAAAACGCGTTCTCTTTGAAGTAACGAATTTAGATTCTGTTGGGGGCACCCTGTATATCCAAACGCATTTTTAGCTACACCATCAATTCTTTGATTTAAATTGAGGGGGGTTTAAATATAACTTTTCGTCTAAAACCACTTTTTAAACGCTCTCCCAGACGTATGTGTGTTTGGACACCCGGTATACCATCACGTGTTTTTTTAGTAAGTCAGGACGTGAAAAACGCCTAAAATGGGGGTTTTGGAGTGAAAACGCCTAAAATGGGTTGTTTTTGGGAGTAAAAACGCCTAAAATGGTGTTTTTGGAGTGAAAAACTGATGGAACAGCAAGGAAATTCGAAAAACGCGGTTCTCTTTTGAAATAACGAAATTAGATACACCATCAAATTTTGATTTAAATTGAGGGGGTTAAATTTAAATTTTTTTCATAATACCACTTTTTAACGCTCTCCCAGACGTGAGCCTTGTGTTTCCGGACACCCTGTATACCAATCACGTGTTTTTTGGTTAATCAGTAAAAAAACGCCTAAAATGGTGTCTTTGGAGTAAAAAAACGCCTAAAATGGTTTTTTGGAGTAAATAACGGATGGAACAGCAGAAATTCGATAAAACGCGGTTCTCTTTGAAGTAACGAATTTAGATTCTGTGGGGCACCCTGTATAAAACGCATTTTAAGCTACACCATCAAATTCTTTGATTTAAATTGAGGGGGGTTTAAATATAACTTTTCGTCTAAACCACTTTTTAACGCTCTCCCAGATATGCCATGTGTTTCCGGACCCGGTATACCAATCACGTGTTTTTTTTAGTAAGTCAAGGACGTGAAAAAACGCCTAAAATGGGGTTTTGGAGTGAAAAACGCCTAAAATGGGTTTTTTTTTGGAGTAAAAAACGCCTAAATGGTGTTTTTGGAGTGAAAAACTGATGGAACAGCAAGGAAATTCGATAAAACGCGGTTCTCTTTTGAAATACGAAATTAGATTAATCTACACCATCAAATTCTTTGATTTATTGAGGGGGTTTAAATTTAAATTTTTTCATAATACCACTTTTAACGCTCTCCCAGACGTGAGCCTTGTGTTTCCGGACACCCTGTATACCAATCGTGTTTTTTGGTTAATCAAGTACGTGAAAAACGCCTAAATGGTGTTTTTGGAGTAAAAAATGGTGTTTTGAAGTGAAAAAAAACGCCTAAAATGGTTTTTTGGAGTAAAAAATAAAATGTTTTTGGAGTAAAAAACGCCTAAATGGTTTTGTTGGAGTAAAAACGTATGGTGTTTTTGGAGTAAAAAACGCCTAAAATGGCGGTTTTTAGTAAAAAACGCCTAAAATGGTGTTTTTGGAGTAAAAAACGCCTAAAATGGTGTTTTTGGAGTGAAAAAACGAATGGAACAGCAAGGAATTGCAAGGAAATTCGATAAAACGTTCTCATTTGAAATAGCGAATTTAGATTGGGGGCACCCTGTATATCCAAACGCATTTTAAACTTACCATAAATTCTTGATTTAAACCAGGGGTGGTTTACATTTAACTTTTTTTTCATAAAACCACTTTTTAACGCTCTCCCAGACGTGAGCCATGTTTCCGGACTCCCGGTATACCTATCACGCGGTTTTTTTTTTTTTTTTTTTTGGTAAATCAAGGACGTGAAAAACGCCTAAATTGGCGTTTTTGGTGGAAAAACAACTAATGCGTTTCTGGAGTGAAAAAACGCCTAAATGGTATTTTGGAGTAAAAAACGGATGGAACCGTAAGGAATTTGATTAAAACGGGTTTTGGAACTAATGAATTTGTAAAACTTCCCAAAAAAAGGTGTTTCTTGGGAAAAAAAAATTTTTTATGTTCTTTCCATAAAAAAAAAAATAAATAAATAAAAAATGAAAGTTGAATAATAGGAAACCTAATTCGATTTGTATTTTTCTATTTCCGTTCCACGCCTTTATGATTATCTAAACGGAAATTTCTTTCTCTTATTGTTTATTTTAATTTTTATTTCTATCATTGCAGGAAAAAATGCAGTCGTTGCTGAAAAGGCGGCGTTGACTCGTAAAATAACCCAGCGCCGTTGAATTTCCGTCGAAACCACAAACATTTCGAGGTGAGTTTTTTTTTTTGTTTGTTGACGGAAAAAGTCGATTTGAAGAGGCGGAAATGTCGTCGAGTGAGGTGTAAAGACGAGAAATTGGTTTAATGCCAAAGTTAAAGAAAGAATGAACATCCTTGACCCAGGAGAAGTCACTCGGATATAAATTACACGTGAATTACCGATACAAGTTCTTCCTTTCAAAGTGGTCTTTAAGGAGCTGTTAGAGCGATTATGATCTAATGATCATGAATTCGTCTGTTGTGCCGGCCGTCCGTCCTTATGAACACTTCACTGCTGCAATTATGGTAAAATTCTTTCGCCAAAATTTCACCGAATCTCCCTTTCAAAACGATCTTTAGGGCTGTAAGAGCGAACATGAGGTTGTCTGTTGTGCCGGCCGCCGTCTCATTAGAAACACTTCACTGCCGCAATTCTGGTAAAATTATTTCGCCAAAATTTCACGGAATCTTCCTTTCACAGCGATCTTTAAGGAGCTGTTAGAGCGATCATGATCTAACGATCATGAGGTCGTCTGTTGTGCTGGCCGTCCGTCCTTATTTCCATCCCATTAGGATCATTCACTGCCGCAATTCGGTTAAATTCTTTCGCCAAAATTTCACGGAATCTTCCTTCACAGCGATCTTTAAGGAGCTGTAGAGCGATCATGATCTAACGATCATGAATTCGTCTGTTGTGCCGGCCGGCCGTCCTTATGAAGTGAACACTTCACTGCTGCAATTATGGTAAAATTCTTTCGCCACAAATTTCACGGAATCTTTCTTTCAAACGATCTTTAAGGGGCTGTTAGAGCGATCATGATCTAACGATCATGAGGTCGTCTGTTGTGCTGGCCGTCCGTCCTTATTCCATCCCATTAGGATCATTTCACTGCCGCAATTCGGTTAAAATTCTTTCGCCAAAATTTCACCGAATCTTCCTTTCAAAAGGATCTTTAAGGGGCTGTTAGAGCGATCATGATCTAACGATCATGAGGTCGTCTGTTGTGCCGGCCGTCCGTCCTTACGTCCGTCTCATTAGGATCATTTCACTGCCGCAATTCGGATAAGATTCTTTCACCACAAATTTCACCGATTCTTCATTTTACAGCTATCTTTAAGGGGCTGTTAGAGCGATCATGATCCAACGATCATGAGGTCGTCTGTTGTGCCGGCCGTCCGTCCTTACGTCCGTCTCATTAGGAACATTTCACTGCTGCAATTATGGTAAAATTCTTTCACCAAAATTTCACCGAATCTTCCTTTCAAAGGATCTTTAAGGGGCTGTTAGAGCGATCATGATCTAACGATCATGAGGTCGTCTGTTGTGCCGGCCGTCCGTCCTTACGTCCGTCTCATTAGGATCATTTCACTGCCGCAATTCGGATAAGATTCTTTCACCACAAATTTCACCGATTCTTCATTTTACAGCTATCTTTAAGGGCTGTTAGAGCGATCATGATCCAACGATCATGAGGTCGTCTGTTGTGCCGGCCGTCCGTCCTTACGTCCGTCTCATTAGGAACATTTCACTGCTGCAATTATGGTAAAATTCTTTCACCAATTTCACCGAATCTTCCTTTCAAAACGATCTTTAAGGGGCTGTTAGAGCGATCATGATCTAACGATCATGAGGTCGTCTGTTGTGCCGGCCGTCCGTCCTTATATCCGCCTCATTAGAATCATTCACTGCCGCAATTTGGATAAGATTCTTTCACCACAAATTTCACCGAATCTTCATTTCAAAGCGATCTTTAAGGGCTGTTAGAGCAATCATTATCATAGAACGATCATGAGGGCATCTGTTGTGCCGGCCGTCCGTCCTTGTAACACTTCACTGCTGCAATTCGGGTAAAATTCTTTCGCCAAAAATTTCACGGAATCTTCATTTCAAAGCGATCTTTACGGGGTTGTTATATCGATCATGATCTAACGATCATGAGGTCGTCTGTTTGTACCGGCCGTCCTCCTTATGAACACTTTTCCACCTTCGTTTAGTTCCGACAGTTTCTCCTAGATTGCAGCACAGTCAAAAGAAAAAGTTAAAAACCAACAGTTTTCTTGCAAAATAGGAGCAAACTTCATTGAAAAAACGCCGCCGGACCCTTAAATTTCGGAAGCTTTTTTTTTTCGAATTCCGCAAAAATGGCGGAGATTTCTATGTCTTAAGTTTTTTTTAATGCGCTACGATTTGTCCGATTTTTACCAAATTTGTGGGTAGAAATAGTTCCGTCGAGTGGGAAGTAAATGTCGCCTGTTAAGTAAATTTGGATTCAAAAATCCCACATCGTTTTCACTTTCGCCGTGTAGTAAAAGTCCTTCTAAGGAAAAACTTCTCAAAGATCATTGATATGGGAAAAAGGAAGTTTTTAATTGGACACGGGAAATTTCCTGTGATACTCTGTATAAAGACAAAGGAGAGCAAAGTGGTTGAGAACATGACGCAAGTAAATTTAATAATTCTCGTTAAAAAAAAGTGTTCACTCGGGAATTTCTTTTTTTTTCCCATAATTCTTATTATGCTTCTATCGCCATAACGCGTTTAGCCATTTACTTAGAAACGATTTAAATAATCCATAGTTTTAAATTTGGCCATTAAAAACCCATCATTTTCTGAACGTATATTCTAAGAGAGCTTTGCCGAGCGGTATTGCTTTCTATGCCCGTAAATGGTGAAGACGAAAGGAAACGGCTTTGTGAAAAATTGATCGACTAGTGAAAGTCAAATGAAAGAGTGCAGTTAATTGGAAAAAACATATCCTTAATAATTTCTTGTGTTTTTACATTTTCAAACCCTTTAAGCACTTTATTATTTATAAACTTTCCTTAAAAAACGATTTCCTCAAAATATCCTTGAAAACTTTCCCATATTTGAGCACTAAAAATAGTCGGAAAATTTTTTACAAAAGCTTTTCTCGTTATTTTTGGAATATTTAGGCGGCCTTGGGAGCAGTTTTCCGAAAAAGTTTTCCTTTGGAAAATATAAAACAGACTTTTTGACTAATACAATTTTTACAAAAAAACCGCTGGCTATTTTGTAGGTTTTGATGAGCTCTTTCCAAAACATTTTATACGAAAATCCGATGAATAGTTTTGTCGTAATCATTTTACAAAGATTTGGAGGAAAATTGCTGGGAGAGAAAGAAAATTTTCTCATTTTCAAGGTCAGCGGTGGTAACCGATTGCTTATTATAATACATGATTTGTTACTTAAAACGCAAAAAAAGGTGTTTTCCGAAGAAAATCTGGCCTCCATTTTTAGTAGCTAATTCAAAATTGGATGTTTAAGACCGAGCGAGACCCAAAAAAGGTGTTTTTGGACCAAAAATTGTAGAAAACATCAAAAAAAGGTGTTTTTTGAAGGAAATTTGGCCTCCTTTTTAGTAGCTAATTCAAAATTGGACGTTTAAGACCGAGAGAGACCAAAAAAAAAACGGTGTTTTTGGACCAAAAATTGCAGAAAACATCAAAAAAAGGTGTTTTCCGAAGAAAATCTGGCCTCCATTTTTAGTACCTAATTCAAAATTGGATGTTTAAGACCGAGAGAGACCCAAAAAGGTGTTTTTGGACCAAAAATTGCAGAAAACATCAAAAAAAGGTGTTTTTCGAAGAAAATCTGGCCTCCATTTTTAGTAGCTAATTCAAAATTGGATGTTTAAGACCGAGAGAGACCCAAAAAAGGTGTTTTTGGACCAAAAATTGCAGAAAACATCAAAAAAAGGTTTTTTCCAAAGAAAATCTGGCCTCCATTTTTTAGTAGCTAATTCAAAATTGGATGTTTAAGTCCGAGAGAGACCAAAAAGGTGTTTTATACCAAAATTGCAGAAAACATCAAAAAAAGGTGTTTTCCGAAGAAAATCTGGCTTCCATTTTTAGTACCTAATTCAAAATTGGATGTTTAAGTCCGAGAGAGACCCAAAAAAGGTGTTTTGGACCAAAAATTGCAGAAAACATCAAAAAAAGGTTTTTTCCAAAGAAAATCTGGCCTCCATTTTTTAGTAGCTAATTCAAAATTGGATGTTTAAGTCCGAGAGAGACCAAAAAAGGTGTTTTATACCAAAAATTGCAGAAAACATCAAAAAAAGGTGTTTTCCGAAGAAAATCTGGCCTCCATTTTTAGTACCTAATTCAAAATTGGATGTTTAAGTCCGAGAGAGACCAAAAAGGTGTTTTATACCAAAAATTGCAGAAAACATCAAAAAAAGGTGTTTTTTCGATTTATTGGGCGTTTTCTTCAGTTTTTCCATTTTTGAGGGATTTCGCCTATCCTTTTTTTCCTAAGCAGATGGAAAATGATCGATTTTTTTTCAAATGTATAAGTTGAAGCTTAATGGATTTTTCCGATGGGAAAACACCTCTCTCGCGCGATTGATAATAGCTTTGTTCCAACCGCAATTGAAACTGGTGCGAAACTTCTAGAGCATGCGCAGAAGGATTTGCATGTCTTGCAGGTTACTGTATTACTCTCCATGAACGCTCCATGGGAGAGAGTCTTCCAGACCCCTAATTATTTTTACTTTCCCGAAGAGGAGCTATTGTAATACCCTCCATGAACGGTTTATGGGAGAGGGTTTTCGAGACCCCTAATATTTACTTTCCTGCAGAGTAATACCCAATATGTACGGTTTTTGGGGGAGGTTCTTACACACCCCGTGTTGTTAGATTTCTCAAAGAAAAGTTATTGTATTACCCTCCATGTACGGTTACTGGGTCTTCTATAGGCAATGTATTTTTAACTCTTTTAAAATAGAAGTTATTGTATTACCTTCTTTGGTTTTTGGAGGTCTTTCAGACCCCGCATTTTTTAGTTTCTCAAAGAAAAGGTACTGTATTACTCTCCATGAACGGTTTTTGGGAGAAGGACTACCAACCCCCTATTTAAAGATAAGAATTTCCCTGCTTTTGGACCCCGCATTTTTAAACAGAAATTACTGTATTACTCTCCATTACCAGTTTTAGGGAGACAAATGAACCAATTAGACGTCGATTTCGATTTCTTGCGTTTATAACATCCTTTGTTTCCCAACTTAAATAATTCATGAATTCATCAAGATAAAAGAAGAACAACCGTTTCTTCTTAACGCACAAGTAGTTTTAATGCATAATAGGAAGAATTTCGTATTAAATAAAAATTTCTATGGCTAATCTCGGTT
This sequence comes from Orius insidiosus, assembly GCA_014119065.1. NCBI lineage: Eukaryota > Metazoa > Arthropoda > Insecta > Hemiptera > Anthocoridae > Orius > Orius insidiosus. Next base: position 85,359 of record JACGAQ010000412.1, on the reverse strand, counting down.
GATTAATTTGCCGTGGTATGAAAAGCCGCAACCTTTGAATGTTCTCCGCTTGTTTTCTCGCCGAAGAGAAAGGTTTAAATTTTAAAACAACCGTTTTTTTGTTAGTCAATTCTTTTTTTAACACGCTTAAATCCAGGCTAAACATCCCCTTCGGATAACGGTTATGGAAATTTTAAGCCGCTGCACAATAAATGATAAAAATATTTCAAATGGCTTTTTTATTTTCTCCAAAAGGTTTTGAAGGGTAGAAAAAGTCCTGGAAGAATATTTATTTAGTCAATGAAAGCCTTCGGGGAATCTTAAGGGTAATACATTAACTTTTCTTTGAGAAACACGGGGGTCTGGAAGACCCTTCTCCCAAAAACAGTTCATGGAGGGTAATACAGTAACATTTCTTTGAAAATTAAAAAAATATGGGGTCTAAAAGACCCTCTTGCAAAAACAGTTCATGGAGGGTAATACAGTAAGTTTTCTTTGAGAAATAAAAAAGCACGGGGTCTGAATGACCCTCTTCCGCTCTCCCAAAAACAGTTCATTGAGGGTAATACAGTAAGATTTCTTTGAAAATTAAAAAAATATGGGGTCTAAAAGACCCTCTTGCAAAAACAGTTCATGGAGGGTAATACAGTAAGTTTTCTTTGAGAAAAAAAAGCACGGGGTCTGAATGACCCTCTTCCGCTCTCCCAAAAACAGTTCATTGAGGGTAATACAGTAAGATTTCTTTGAAAATTAAAAAAATATGGGGTCTAAAAGACCCTCTTGCAAAAACAGTTCATGGAGGGTAATACAGTAACATTTCTTTGAAAATTAAAAAATATGGGGTCTAAAAGACCCTCTTGCAAAACAGTTCATGGAGGGTAATACAGTAACTTTTCCTTGAGAAATTAAAAAGCACGGGGTCTGAATGACCCTCTTCCGCTCTCCCAAAAACAGTTCATGGAGGGTAATACAGTAACATTTCTTTGAAAATTAAAAAAATATGGGGTCCAAAAGACCCTCTTGCAAAAACAGTTCATGGAGGGTAATACAGTAACATTTCTTTGAAAATTAAAAAAATATGGGGTCTAAAAGACCCTCTTGCAAAAACAGTTCATGGAGGGTAATACAGTAAGTTTTCTTTGAGAAATAAAAAGCACGGGGTCTGAATGACCCTCTTCCGCTCTCCCAAAAACAGTTCATGGAGGGTAATACAGTCACTTTTGATTGAGAACTTAAAAGCACGGGGTCTGAATGACCCTCTCCCAAAAACAGTTCATGGAGGGTAATACAGTAACATTTCTTTGAAAATTAAAAAAATATGGGGTCTAAAAGACCCTCTTGCAAAAACAGTTCATGGAGGGTAATACAGTAACTTTTCCTTGAGAAATTAAAAAGCACGGGGTCTGAATGACCCTCTTCCGCTCTCCCAAAAACAGTTCATGGAGGGTAATACAGTAACATTTCTTTGAAAATTAAAAAATATGGGGTCCAAAAGACCCTCTTGCAAAAACAGTTCATGGAGGGTAATACAGTAACATTTCTTTGAAAATTAAAAAATATGGGGTCTAAAAGACCCTCTTGCAAAAACAGTTCATGGAGGGTAATACAGTAAGTTTTCTTTGAGAAATAAAAAAGCACGGGGTCTGAATGACCCTCTTCCGCTCTCCCAAAAACAGTTCATAGAGGGTAATACAGTCACTTTTGATTGAGAAATTAAAAAGCACGGGGTCTGAATGACCCTCTTCCGCTCTCCCAAAAACAGTTCATGGAGGGTAATACAGTCACTTTTGATTGAGAAATTAAAAAGCACGGGGTCTGAATGACCCTCTTCCGCTCTCCCAAAAACAGTTCATGGAGGGTAATACAGTAACTTTTCTTTGAGAAATATAAAAGAACGGGATCTCTCCCGAAAACCGTTCATGGAGAGTAATAAAGTAACTTTTCTTTGAGAAACACTGGGGTCTGGAAGACCCTCTCTCAAAAACCGTTCATAAGAGTAATACTGTACTTTTTCTAAAAGCTAAAAAAGAATACAAAACCGTAGAAGGAGGGTAATACAATAACTTAATATGTAACTTCTATTTTGAAAAAGTTAAAAATACATTTCCTATACATAGAAGACCCAGTTCATGGAGGGTATTTCATTAACTTTTCTTTGAGAGGGTCTTCCAGACCCCTAATTTTTTTTTACTTTCCCGAAGAGGAGCAATTGTAATTACCCTACATGAACGGTTTATGGGAGAGGGTCTTCCAGACCCCTAATTTTTACTTTCCCGAATTAGAAGTAGATGTTGGAAGTGTGTTGATGGAAGACTCAAAAAACGGTCCATAGAGGGTAATACAGTACTCTTCGAAAAAATTTACCGTAATCTATTATATTTTGACTAATCTGACGAACGTGTTTGTTATTCTGGTTTTAATAGTTGGGCTAAGAAATTGCCCGAAGTGGTTTTGAATTTTGATAGCCTTCTTTTTCTTTTTTTCGACATTCTTTTTTTGGTGGGAGTGAAAAGGCGGGGAGGGGTCGAGTCGTGCCTGGGTAACTAACTTCTAACAGTACCTTCTCGTTCAGTCTGTCTCCTTCTTCCATGGAGGCAGGGATATTTTAGTTATATCTTTGTGATCAAGTGCCCAGTGACTTTTTTTAGCTTATATTGATGGATCTGCCATAAAAGAAGTTGGGAAAAAATGTGATTTTTTTTGTATGCATTCTAAGGATCTTAGGAATGTTCCTTTCGTTCGGCGAAGTGGGACAACAGGAAGCTCAAGACTGCATTAGGTCAAAAACCATTCACGTATTTAAATCTTGGCGACTCCTCCACTTCAAGGATTTTCCTTAAGATCTTAAGAACCTTGGGAAAGCCAGTGGGAAGATCCAAGGAAACCCAAATCTTTATTGAATCAAGTGAAAGTAAATGAAAGTTAATATGGTTGGAAAGATGGGAAAAATTGCTGCGCTTTTTGGAAGCAAGGCGAGTCTGAGTACGTCCAGCTCGGCGTACCCGAGTACGATGACCGTCTGCCAGGAAGATACGAGATCCGAGAAGCATTTTAAGAGATCGTGGTCTTTCAGATTTTCCAAAAGACAAAAGGGTAAGGAAAGACTTTTTTTTTGTGGTCGCTCGGGTTGCACGAACGTGCGCTTTAGATACCTTATTACTGGGATAATCATGTCTGTTGCACCAGAAAGTCATTGTGTGCGGTAGGTCCGATTGTTACTTATCTTTAGGCCATTTCCTGTACCTCAAATTACTGTCGTTTTTATGGAGGATCATACCTCTGAAACATTTTGTTTCAAAAACATAAGATCGCAGCATTTTTCCAAAATTACTTTCCTACTTTTGAGCACTAAAAATCGTCGGAAAATTTTTTACAAAAGCTCTTTTTTGTTATTTTTGGAATATTTAGGCGGCATTGGGAGCAGTTTTTCCGAAAAAGTTTTCCTTTGGAAAATATAAAACTGACTTTTTGACTAAAAAATTTTTACAAAAAAACCGCTGGCCATTTTGTAGGTTTTGACGCGCTTTTTTCAAAAACATTTTATATACGAAAATCCGATGAATAGTTTTGTCGTAATCATTTTACAAAGATTTGGAGGAAAATTGCTGGGAGAGAAAGAAAATTTTCTCCTTTTCAAGGTCAGCGGAGGTAAACCGATTGCTTATTTATAATACATAATTTGTTACTTAAAACGCAAAAAAAAAGGTGTTTTCCGAAGAAAATCTGGCCTCCATTTTTAGTAGCTAATTCAAATTGGATGCTTAAGTCCAAGAGAGACCCAAAAAAGGTGTTTTGGACCAAAAATCGCAAAAACATCAATAAAAGGTGTTTTCCGAAGAAAATCTGGCCTCCATTTTTTATTAGCTAATTCGAAATCGGATGTTTAAGTCTGAGAGAGTCCCAAAAAAGGTGTTTTTGGACCACAAATTGCAGAAAACATCAAAAAAAGGTGTTTCCGAAGAAAATCTGGCCTCCATTTTTTAGTAGCTAATTCAAAATTGGATGTTTTAGTCCGAGAGAGACCAAAAAAAAGCTGTTTTCGGACCAAAAATTGTAGAAAACATCAAAAAAGGTGTTTCCCGAAGAAAATCTGGCCTCCATTTTTTAGTAGCTAATTCAAAATTGGATGATTTAGTCCGAGAGAGACCAAAAAAAGCTGTTTTCGGACCAAAAATTGTAGAAAACATCAAAAAAAGGTGTTTTCCGAAGAAAATCTGGCCTCCATTTTTTAGTAGCTAATTCAAAATCGGATGTTTAAGTCCGAGAGAGACCAAAAAAAGGTGTTTTTGGACCAAAAATTGCATAAAACATCAAAAAAAGGTGTTTTCCGAAGAAAAAGCCCGATGAAGAGTGTTTATTGATTGATCGATAGAGAAACACTGAATTTTTGATGTTCATTGAATTGGGAAGTGGCTTATCCGTAGAAAGGAGGAAGAGCTACGATGGGTACCGCAAAACTTTAGTTTTTTTCACGGAAGAATCGAGAATAACCCCCCGGCCATCATCGTCCTCTTGTCCCCCGGAGGCCGGATGTCGACCCCAAGACTATTTTCGCCCATCTGGATTTCTTATGTGCCAAATCCTTTTAACTTTGTGACGCTAAATTAAAACTCTACTCTGTTTTATCTTCAAATTTTTATCATTAATTATCAATTTTTCTATCATTTATGCCAATTTTTTCTTATTAAGAGGTCATGAGAAGATTTCTAATCAATACTTTCGTATTGGCAATTTTTGATTTCTAAACCGCAAAATCAGTGTGAGGGAAACAATAATCTTTCCGGGTTTTTTCCCCAACGGTTTGTCGGCTTCATCGATGATTTCGTACAAGTGGTGGCTTGATTGACTGACGTAAATTGTTTTCTTCCTTCTAACTTTTATATTTAAAATTTTCTCTTTTGTTTATTTTTAAAGAAAGCCAGGATTTCCTTTTTAATGTCTAAATTTACTTCTTTTATCACGTTTTTGTTGAAATGTAGGGTTTTTCTAAACATTGATTTGGCCATGATATATGGAATGACCTATTTTGCGTAAGTTAGTTTGCGACGTTCGAAAACTGCATTCCAGCAGCTGGGGGATCACTGGGGTCATTGTTACAATTACCTGGGGTGTTACTATTACCCTGGGATCAAGGTTATAATTACCCTGGAATCACGGTTACAATTACCCTGGTATCACGGTTACAAATACCCTGGGATCACGGTGAAAATAACCCTAGGATCACGGTTACAATTACCCTGGGATCGCTTTACAATTACCCTCAAAATTACCCGGGATCACGGTTAAAATTACCCTGAGATCACTGTTACAAATACCCTGGTACCACGGTTACAATTACCCTAGGATCACTGTTACGTTTTTTATGAAATGCAAAAAATTTTCTAAACATTGATTTAGACATGATTTCCACCGTGAACGGTATAGTTCACGACGTTCGAAAACTGCATTCCTGCAGGTGGGGGATCATTGTTAAAATTACCCTGTTATCAATGTTTCAATTACCCTGGAATCACGGTTACAATTACCCTGGGACCACGATTACATTTACCGTGGGGTCACTGTTACTAGTACTCTTGGGATCACGGTTACAATTACCCTGGGATCACGGTTACAATTACCCATTAAAATTACCCAGGTATCACGGTTACAATTACCCTGGGAGTAAAGAATCAGATAAAACGGACGTTTCTTGGATAAAAAACGGTTGAAAACGCCCAAAACGGGTGTTTAACGCAAGGGTTACAATTACCCTGTGATCACGGTAAAAATTACCCTGAGATCACTTTTACAATTACCCTGAGATCACGGTTCCAATTACCCTGTGATCACTGTTCAAAACGTTTTCTTTAAATGCAAAATTGATTTGGCCATGATTTCTCGGTGGAACAATCGGAAATGACCTATTTTTGCCAAGTTAGTTCACGACGTTCGAAAGCTGCATTCCTGAAGGTGGGGTATCACTGGGATCACTGTTACAATTACCCTAGGATCACGGTTACACTTACCCAGGAATCACATTTACAATTATCCTGGAATCACGATTACAACTACCCCTTCATAGCTGGTAAAGCGAAAGCCATGGGACATGCAATAAAATCAGAATAGGGCCGTTACAATTACCCTAGGATCAGTGGGATCACAGTTACAATTACCCTGGGATCACGATTACAATTACTCTGGGATCAGTGGGATCACTGTTACAATTACCCTGTGATCACTGTTACAATTACCCAGGGATCACGATTACAATTGCCCATTAAAATTACCCAGGTATCACGGTTACAATTACCCAGGAATCACGGGTACAATTACCCTGGGAGTAAAGAATCAGATAAAACGGACGTTTCTTGGATAAAAAACGGTTGAAAACGCCCAAAACGGGTGTTTAACGCAAGGGTTACAATTACCCTGTGATCACGGTAAAAATTACCCTGAGATCACTGTTACAATTACCCTGAGATCACGGTTCCAATTACCCTGTGATCACTGTTCAAAACGTTTTCTTTAAATGCAAAAAAATTCTATGGCCATGATTTCTCGGTGGAACATTCTGAAATGACCTATTTTTGCCAAGTTAGTTCACGACGTTCGAAAACTGCATTCCTGAAGGTGGGGTATCACTGGGATCACTGTTACAATTACCCTAGGATCACGGTTACACTTACCCAGGAATCAGATTTACAATTAGACTGGAATCACGATTACAACTACCCCTTCATAGCCTGGTAAAGCGAAAGCCATGGAACAGGCAATAAAATCAGAATAGGGCCGTTACAATTACCCTGGAATCAGTGGGATCACAGTTACAATTACCCTGGGATCACGGTTACACTTACCCAGGAATCACATTTACAATTATCCTGGAATCACGATTACAACTACCCCTTCATAGCCTGGTAAAGCGAAAGCCATGGAAAAGGCATTAAAATCAGAATAGGGCCGTTACAATTACCCTGGAATCAGTGGGATCACAGTTACAATTACCCTAGGATCACGGTTACACTTACCCAGGAATCACATTTACAATTATCCTGGAATCACGATTACAACTACCCCTTCATAGCCTGGTAAAGCGAAAGCCATGGAACAGGCAATAAAATCAGAATAGGGCCGTTACAATTACCCTGGAACCAGTGGGATCACAGTTACAATTACCCTGGGATCACGGTTACACTTACCCAGGAATCACATTTACAATTATCCTGGAATCACGATTACAACTACCCCTTCATAGCCTGGTAAAGCGAAAGCCATGGAAAAGGCAATAAAATCAGAATGGGGACGTTACAATTACCCTGGAATCAGTGGGATCACAGTTACAATTACCCTAGGATCACGGTTACACTTACCCAGGAATCACAGTTACAATTACCCTGGGATCACGGTTACACTTACCCAGGAATCACATTTACAATTATCCTGGAATCACGATTACAACTACCCCTTCATAGCCTGGTAAAGCGAAAGCCATGGAACAGGCAATAAAATCAGAATAGGGCCGTTACAATTACCCTGGAATCAGTGGGATCACAGTTACAATTACCCTGGGATCACGGTTACACTTACCCAGGAATCACATTTACAATTATCCTGGAATCACGATTACAACTACCCCTTCATAGCCTGGTAAAGCGAAAGCCATGGAAAAGGCATTAAAATCAGAATAGGGCCGTTACAATTACCCTGGAATCAGTGGGATCACAGTTACAATTACCCTAGGATCACGGTTACACTTACCCAGGAATCACATTTACAATTATCCTGGAATCACGATTACAACTACCCCTTCATAGCCTGGTAAAGCGAAAGCCATGGAACAGGCAATAAAATCAGAATAGGGCCGTTACAATTACCCTGGAACCAGTGGGATCACAGTTACAATTACCCTGGGATCACGGTTACACTTACCCAGGAATCACATTTACAATTATCCTGGAATCACGATTACAACTACCCCTTCATAGCCTGGTAAAGCGAAAGCCATGGAAAAGGCAATAAAATCAGAATGGGGACGTTACAATTACCCTGGAATCAGTGGGATCACAGTTACAATTACCCTAGGATCACGGTTACACTTACCCAGGAATCACAGTTACAATTACCCTGGGATCACGGTTACACTTACCCAGGAATCACATTTACAATTATCCTGGAATCACGATTACAACTACCCCTTCATAGCCTGGTAAAGCGAAAGCCATGGAACAGGCAATAAAATCAGAATAGGGCCGTTACAATTACCCTGGGATCAGTGGGATCACAGTTACAATTACCCTGGGATCAGTGGGATCACAGTTACAATTACCCTGGGATCAGTGGGATCACTGTTACAATTACCCTGTGATCACTGTTCAAAACGTTGTCTCTTAACGAAAAAAAAATTTCTAAACATTGATTTGGACTTGATTTCTCCGTGAAACAATCGTGAATGACCTTTTTTGCGCAAGTTAGTTCACGACGTTCGAAAACTGCATTCCAGCAGGTGGAAGGAGAACGGGTTGACTCTCATCATTTTTTAACCCAGATTCGACCCTAGAAGAAACCATTTTTGAATTAAACTTTTGAATCTCCCCCTCTTTTAAAAACTTCCTTCCGTCCTCTCAGACACGTTCTATACGCATGAATATTCCGTCCGTGTTGTCTTTTTACCTTTTGAATACTCTCGTACACTATATTAAGGTTGTTGGCAGTACGTCAAAAAAGGCTTTTTTTCATTGTTTAAATCTTTTTTTCTATAAAATTTTGGCTTCTTCTGTTTTTAAAAATGCAATTAAATGCAGCTGTTCCGTTGCACCTGTTGATTGTGGGAGCGAAAAATGGGAGGGCAGGTGTTGATAATTAGAAAATAAGTACTTTCTCACGAGCGTAGTAATTTTGAACTTCTTTTCTCAATTATCTCAAAAACTATGAGTTTTAGCGCAAAAATTATTAAGTATAAAAATAATCTTGATCAAATTTTGAATAAAAAGTATTGAGCATTAATTGTTGATAAAGTGAACTGTTTTGAAGTTAAGTACTAAAATGTCAAGAAATTAGTTGTCAAAAATCACTTTTTATCAAATATCTCAAAAACTTTGCGGTTTATCGCAAAATATATTAAGTACAAAAATATTCTACATTAAATTTTCTTTAAAAAAACGTTTAGCACATTATCTTGATAAAGTGGACGGTTCCGGAGTTATCGTTAAAAAAAAGGCCTTTTTCTTCAAAAAATAAATTCAATTTGAACTTTGACATAATAAAAGTGCAATCGATTGCTGATCTGGGAAACTTTGTAAAATTTAAAATGAGCCTTGTATGGACTCCGTCCGATTTCCGGACGGTTCGAATAGTATTTCTTGAAAAAGAATTTTGTAAAATTACACCGCATTTTAGGCTATATCTCCTCAACTGATTATTCTATGAAAATATTGTATAAGACATTTTCTATAGGAAATTGCATGAACATTAATTTTATAATTAGTCTTTATCTCGCTAAGACCAGTATTTTTCGAGTTATTTCACAATTATCTAAAATGTCAACACAATTTTTTTTTAGGGCTTATAACTCCGAAATGGTTGACTTTATCGAGGTAAAGTGCTAAACACTTTTTGTCAGAAATCTAATTTAATCATTTTTAACCTTTATAGTTTTTACGCTAAAACTCATAGTTTTCCGGATATTTGAGAAAAACCGCTTTTTCACTTCTCGAATCTGTGTAACATTAGATCGTTACGTCGCCAGACTCTTTATTTCCCATATTTTGTTATGTCAGACTCAAAATAGAAAATAGAAACATAAAATTATTTTTAATTCAACATAAGTGTTGACTTCAAAAAACTTTGTAGGATTAAAAATAGTATAGTAGGACGATATCCAATATTGTATGACCTTGAAGCCTCTATAATGACGCCCACTTTTTCTGGGATAATTTGCCAATTTCTTAAATGCGACATCGATTAAGGCGTAAAAAAATAACAAAACATTAGCTTTTTCCTCTTGTATTTAAATTGTGGGTCATCAATTTTGGCTGCGTGCCTAAATTCTATATTTAATTTTATCTTGATTTTTTAAAATTAATAAATCACCTATGTATAGTTTGGTTTATAAATTTTGCACTTGAAAAGCCATCAAGGTTTGGTATTGGGCCAAAACGAAGTTGGCAAAATGATTCAGTTGCGAAAAAACAGGCAGAGGTTTAGTTTAGAAAATGTTATAATGACAGTTGAAAGTAATTTTCATGGTGTTTATAAAAAATTTTTGAAATTATTTTTTACAGATCATAACCGTGTAAACAGTGGTAAATCGGAAAATGGTGTTTTCAAAAGCCAAAATCAAAATCAAACTGTGCCTGCACCGAAAATCCATCGTGAGCCTGACCCGAACGCTCTGGCAGCCATCAACCACGCTTCTAAAGGCGCCGAAGCTCTCGCCATACTAGTCAACTATCTTGTGCACCATGTAAGTCATGAAAAAGTGCCTTGAAAATTAAGTTTTAACTTTCATTTTTCAGGTGGATGCTTTTTCGGCTCCGAAACTCAAAAAGGATCTTGACAACTCAAATAAAGAGTTGCTTAAAACAAGGCAGGATTTAGGTAAGCTCAAAACAGAGTAAATTAAAATTAAAAGTTTAGGAATCGCTGTTACAATTACCCTCAATCACAGTTAGTATTACCCAGAAATCACTGTTACAATTACCCTGGGATCACGGTTACAACACCCTGGGATCACTGTTACAACTACCCTGGAATCACGGTGACAATTACCCTTGGATCACTGTTACAATTACCATGGGAAAACAGTTACAACTACCCTGGGATCACTGTTACAACTACCCTGGAATCACGGTGACAATATTACCCTTGGATCACTGTTACAATTACCATGGGATAACTGTTAGAATTACCCTGGGATCACGGTTACGATTACCCTTGGATCACGTTCACTATTTTCATTGTTCACTCTTTTAATTCCTTTGCCACCCTGGAATTTATTTTAAAAATAAAATAATACTCTATAAATTTTCATAGATTCATAAACATTAATCTGTATGGATTTCATGTATGATTGGCTTAATGAAATGCAGGGTAATTTCAACAGCTAATCAAGGGTAATTGTAACTGTGATTTTGAGGTAATTGTAACTGTGATGACAAGGTAATGATAGCAGTGATCGCAGGGCAACTGTGTGTTACAATTACCCTGGTATCACGGTTACAATTACCCTGGGATCACGGTACAACTACCCTGGGATCACTGTTACAACTACCCTGGAATCACGGTGACAATATTACCCTTGGATCACTGTTACAATTACCATGGGATCACTGTTAGAATTACCTTGGGATCACGGTTACAATTACCCTGGGATCACTGTTACAACTACCCTGGGATCACTGTTACAACTACCCTTGGATCACTGTTACAATTACCATGGGATCACGGTTACAACTACCCTGGGATCACTGTTACAACTACCCTGGAATCACGGTGACAATATTACCCTTGGATCACTGTTACAATTACCCTGGGAACACGGTTACAACTACCCTGGGATCACTGTTACAACTACCCTGGAATCACGGTGACAATATTACCCTTGGATCACTGTTACAATTACCATGGGATCACTGTTAGAATTACCTTGGGATCACGGTTTCAATTACCCTGGGATCACTGTTACAACTACCCTGGGATCACTGTTACAACTACCCTGGAATCACGGTGACAATATTACCCTTGGATCACTGTTACAATTACCATGGGATCACGGTTACAACTACCCTGGGATCACTGTTACAACTACCCTGGAATCACGGTGACAATATTACCCTTGGATCACTGTTACAATTACCCTGGGTACACGGTTACAACTACCCTGGTATCACTGTTACAACTACCCTGGAATCACGGTGACAATATTACCCTTGGATCACTGTTACAATTACCATGGATCACTGTTAGAATTACCTTGGGATCACGGTTTCAATTACCCTGGGATCACTGTTACAACTACCCTGGGATCACTGTTACAACTACCCTGGAATCACGGTGACAATATTACCCTTGGATCACTGTTACAATTACCCTGGGAACACGGTTACAACTAGCCTGGGATCACTGTTACAACTACCCTGGGATCACTGTTACAACTACCCTGGAATCACGGTGACAATTACGCTTGGATCACTGTTACAATTACCATGGGAAAACGGTTAGAATTACCCTGGGATCACGGTTACGATTACCCTTGGATCACGTTCACTATTTTCATTGTTCACTCTTTTAATTCCTTTGCCACCCTGGAATTTATTTTAAAAATAAAATAATACTCTATAAATTTTCATAGATTCATAAACATTAATCTGTATGGATTTCATGTATGATTGGCTTAATGAAATGCAGGGTAATTTCAACAGCTAATCAAGTTTAATTGTAACTGTGATTTTGAGGTAATTGTAACTGTGATGACAAGGTAATGATAGCAGTGATCGCAGGGCAACTGTGTGTTACAATTACCCTGGTATCACGGTTACAATTACCCTGGGACCACGGTTACAATTACTCTGGGATCACTATTACAATTACCCAGGGATCACGGTTACAATTACCCGGATATCTGGGAATTGATGATTTGCTAAATGAAATGTAGCGTAAGTTCAACAGCTAACCTGGGTAATTATAACTGTGATTTTGAGTTAATCGTAACTGTGATTTAGCAGGTAGGTTGGTGGTAACTGTGATAGCGTGGGTAATGATCGCAGTGATCGCAGGGAAACTGCGTGTTACAATTCCCTGGGATCACGGTTACAATTACCCAAGGAGCACGGTTACAATTACTCTGGAATCATTGTTACAATTACCCTGGGATCTCGGTTACGATTACCCTGATTTCTGGGAATCTATGATTTGCTTAATGAAATGCAGTAATCCAGGGTAATCATAACTGTGATTTTGAGGTAATTCTAACTGTGATGACAAGTTAATGATAGCAGTGATCGCAGGGAAACTGAGTGTTACAATTACCCTGAGATCACGGTTACATTTACCCTGGGAGCACGGTGAAAATTACCCAAGGATCACGGTTAAAAATTACCCTGGGATAACGGTTACAATTGCCCTGGAATCACCGTTACAATTACCCTGGGATCACAGTTACAATTACCCCTGGTTTCTGAGAATATATGATTTGAATAATGAAATGCAGGATAATTGCAACAGATAATCAAGGGTAATTGTAACTGTGATTTTGAGGTAATTGTAACTGTGATGACAAGGTAATGATAGCAGTGATCGCAGGGAAACTGAGTGTTACAATTACCCTGAGATCACGGTTACATTTACCCTGGGAGCACGGTGAAAATTACCCAAGGATCACGGTTAAAAATTACCCTGGGATAACGGTTACAATTGCCCTGGAATCACCGTTACAATTACCTTGGGATCACGGTTACAATTACCCTGGTTTCTGAGAATATATGATTTGAATAATGAAATGCAGGATAATTTCAACAGCTAATCAAGGGTAATTGTAACTGTGATTTTGAGGTAATTGTAACTGTGATGACAAGGTAATGATAGCAGTGATCGCAGGGAAACTGCGTGTTACAATTACACTGAGATCACGGTTACAATTACCCTGGGAGCACGGTTAAAATTACCCTGGGATCACGGTTACAATTACCCTGGGATCACCGTTACAATTACCCTGATTTCTGGGAATATAATATGATTTGCTTAATGATATGCAGGATTGTTTCAACAGCTAATCCTGGGTAATTATCACTGTGATTTTGAGGTAATTGTAACTGCGATGACAAGGTAATGATAGCAGTGATCGCACGTTAAATGTTACTTATTAAATACTAATTAAATAAAAATATAAATTTTATAAAAACTAATAATTTTTTTTATAGATGAGTTACATTTGCTGTACAATGATCTCCGAGAAGAGTTCAATTTGGAAAAGAAAAACCATGAAGAGGCGTTTGAAGAAGCCTACCGAGGATATGAAGAAGAAAAAAATGAATTAAGCGGAAAATTCAAGGAAGAATACAACAAATGTAAATTTTAAAATCAAATCCTTAAATAATAATTTAAATTTTATTCAGTATCGCAGTTTCATCAAGAGAAGTTGAACGAAATCCGAGAAGACTTTGAAGCAAAAGTAATATTTTGATTTTTTTTTTTTTAATTATAATATGATATGTATTTATAGGAAAAGGTCCTAAAGGAAAAATATGAGCAGGAGGTCGACCTTTTGCAGAAAAGTCATGTTGAAAATGTTGAAAATATTAAAAAAAGGAATGCCGCTGAGACAGAAAGGATAAAGAAGGAGTGTTCGAAAGTGATAGCAGAAAGCAACAATCGTGAGGAAAAGTTAAAAAAGAAAATTGATGAACTTCAAAATGAATATGACCATTTAAAACAGAAATCTGATATATTTTTATCATCCGCTGGAAAAGACGCCAAGTTGAAGGTAAACTTGGAATTTTAAAGTTCATGTTTGACGTTTAATTTCAGGTTTCTATACAGCAAAGCAATGAATTGCAGCAGGAAATTGATTCTTTGAGAAGCGTCCTTGATTTGAAGAGCTCTGAGCTTCTCGAACTCCGAAGGCAAAGTCAAATGTGGCGGCGAGATTCAGAACAGCTTCCAGCCGCCCAATACAAAGTAGCCACTCTTCAGGCTAAAGTTGAAGACCTTCAAGCCAGATTGGAACAAAAAGAAGCCTATGAGCAGTAATCTAATTTGTTTTCCTTTTATAAAAATTTAACATTTTTTTAGCCAACTTGAGCAAGAAATTGGGAACCTATCGTTAAAAGTTGAAAAAGAGGCGACACAGCAGAAACGTCTGTCGATGCACAATGAAGAACTTATGTGGAAACTGAAGAAAAACTATGAAGTTGTCAATGCCATGGCCGCTCTTTCAGGTTTGATATAAAAGGTTAAAAAAAAAAATTTCCCAACAATTTTTTTTAGGAGGAAACCCAAATATCTCGCAGTCTATTAGCCCATATTCTCTGAGCAAAACTGCAAGTGAAGCCGATATAGATTTAAAAAGGTATGTATAATCTGGTAGAGTTGTTTGAGCATTGTCAAATATCGGCTTTTTTGCTTTTTACCTAATATGTGTTTGGCGCAAAAATTATTAAGTACGTAAATAATTATCAATAAATTTACAACAAAAAAGACTTAGTAAATAAGCTTGCTAAAGTCGACGGTTTTGAAGTTATGAACCATCAAGGTTATAAACCTAACCATCCTAACCTAACCATCTCTAACCATATCATCAAATAACTCGAAAACCGCTGGTCCTAGTGAGATAAAGACTAAGTACAAAATTAATCTGCATGCGATTTCCTATCAAAAGTGTTTTATGCAATTTTTTCATAGAACAAATAGTATAGGAGATATGGTCTAAAATCTATTTTTAGTGAAATGCTTAGATTTTCACCCTTCTTCACTGACAGAACTTACTAACGATAATTTTCTTTTAGATCGTTTTTTGGAAATGAGAGTACATCTCCTCCAGGTTCTCCAAAAGTGAAAGCGATTATTGAAAAAAATGAGTCTGTAGCGTGGATGTTGGATATGTACGATGAGCCGCAGTGTATCGCTTCTAAGATACTTCAACGGGCGCAGAGTATGAAAACATCAAGCCCTCCAACGCCGCAGGCTAGATCGACGAAACCGAGGAATCGCTCTTCTAAGTCGCTTACGTTGACAGATGCGCCGTTGAAGATGAAAAGTAAAAGTTCACCGGCTACTCCCGAAATGAGGAATTCTCCAGACAGCTGGGACGAGGAGCATGTTACGGAAGAAGTTATTATGGTCAAAAGTATGGGTGATAGGAGCGTTCTTGAATTATTTGATGTCGACAATTCTGAAATCCACATCGAAGACCACCCCAAAAAAGAACTTTCTGACGAAGACATCGAAATGCTCCGCAGAGTCGAACAACCAGGATCCCGGGGCGAAATCGTTCTTCCCAAAGAATCCGCCGGCGAAGCCATGATCTCAGGCGAAGCCTCCGACGAAGAAGCCCGCGACGAAGACGACCTCGACTCAATACAGTTATCCACCTCCGATGACGATTTCAGCGATCACGAAATCGACTCTTCTCTTAATGATCCAGACGTAAAAAAAGATGAATTTTCAAACTCTTTACTCCAAGAACTTGAAATATGTACTAACTTTTTAAATAAAACGTGTGAATCATATTTCTAGTCCTCTTTTTAAAAATTGTTTAACCCTCCTTTTATAAATAATTTTGTGTTTACATTGATTTTTATTGGGATCAATTTATTTATTTTTTGTTGAAATAATAGGCTGTGGTTGTTTAGTGTGAAAAATAATTTGTCCACAATAATTTTTATTAATATATTTTCTTTCGTTTGTTCATGATAATCAAAAAAAAACTTTTTTTTTTATGTGTTATATATTTTGATAGTGTTTTATGTACAAAAACCCTGTTTATAATGTTAAATCTTAGTTTTTACTATTAATTTTATTATGATGTTTTCTTCTTGAAATATTTGGGTAGTGATAGTGATCGTCGCATTTATTATGTGTTATAATTTCGCAAAACATTGACGGTTTTTTATTGTTTTTAATAATTGTCAAACAAATTTTTGGGCCATTCATGGGCGACATGCTTAAAATTGAAATCACTGTATAACTACCTGTTAACAAAATAATACCATATTTATCAATATCAATAAATAAATTATATTGTTCATAATAGAAATTTTGTTATTTTTTAACCTGAAAATCACTTTTTTGGGTTCTGAATTTTAGGGTTGGACAACGTTTTTATTTTTTTCTCAAATAAATCTCAAAAATTACAAACAATAAAAAGTAGTAATATTAATTGACTTAATAATTTTAATTTTTTTCGAAAAATTTTAAAGTGTAACAGAGAAAGTATAATCAGGGGAGTATAACGGAGGAAGAAGTATAAAATAACGAAAGTATAAAGGAGGGGGAAGTATAAGGGAGGGATTTTTTTTTGAAAATTTTTCAAGTTTGTTTTTTTCGAAAAATTTTTCATGTTTGTTTTTTTCAAAAAATTTCAATGTTTTTCTTTGAAAAATTTCCAAGTTTTTTTTTCGAAAATTTTCCTGGTTTTCCTTTTTTTTTCCAAAATTTCCGGTTTTTTTTTTTTCAAAAAATTTTCCTGGTTTTTTTTTTTTTGCGCTTTTTTTTCTTTCTCAAAGGCTATAGCGGGATAAGGGGGGCAAAATGGCCTTACTCCGATTTGGCCGAAAAATTCTAAAAGATGCCTCTTTATGTGAATAAGAACTGACATAAATTTCAAGATAAAAAAACCGAACGGTTTTCGAGAAAAAACGGGTTATACTTTTTTAGAAAACCTCAAATATCTCGAGAACTAATGATCCCACAGGCCCATTTTTTTGTAAACTATTTAGCATCTAAAGACGCATCTTGAGAATTTTTGAAATTTTTCCAAAACTTTTAAGTGTGAAAAATTAATTTTTTAAATTTTAAGGGGTCAAAAAAAAGGTTCCCGCAGGGGGGCGACCCAAATTAATATAGATTTTAGAGGGACCTAAAATTTCCTCTCATAATTTTTTCAGATTTTTGAGGGGTCTTCAGTATTTTAAACGATTTTTCTGAATTTTAAGTTTTTCGCAAAAAAAAGGTTCCCCGGGGCGACACCAAATTAATTAGATTTTAGAGGGACCTAAAATGTACCTCTCATAATTTTTCAGATTTTCGAGGTGGTGCTTCAGTATTTTATAACGATTTTTCTGAATTTTAAGGAGTTTTTCGCAATAAAAAGTGAGCGGTGAAGTTAAAAATTAATTTCACTTTAAATAATTAAAAAAACTTAAAAAAAAAAATTTTAAAAAAATTACGAAATTAAAGAACTCAACATCGGACAAATTTTTTTTTTTCATTTTCAGATTCTAGACCTTGGTGAATACACCTATATAATTTTTATATTGAGTTTGCCCTTTTTTCCCCTTTAAAATACGAGCGTACGTATAACCGATATGCGGCAAAGCTCTAACTGCGATATCCGAGCGGGTACGAAGGGCGAACTCCACTCCTCCACAACCCCCACTCCTTTTCCCATTCCAGGGCATGACTTTCTGTTGAGTTCGCCCGTAACATAAAACTTTAAAATTAGAATATCTCGAAACTACGTTTTGTTGAGTTCGCCCTTCGTACCCGGAGCGCCTCAATTCATACTTCAATTTTTATTTAGTTTTTTTAATTTATTTAAAGTGAATTAATTTTTAACTTCACCGCTCACTTTTTTATTGCGAAAAACTCCTTAAAATTCAGAAAAATCGTTAAAAAATACTGAAGCACCACCTCGAAAATCTGAAAAAATTATGAGAGGTACATTTTAGGTCCCTCTAAAATCTATATTAATTTGGTGTCGCCCCCCCCCCCTGCGGAGGGGGCTTTTTTGACCCCTTAAAATTTATAAAAATTAATTTTTCACACTTAAAAGTTTTGGAAAATTTCAAAAAATTCTCAAAGATGCGTCTTTAGATGCTAAATAGTTTACAAAAAAACTGGGCTCTGTGGGATCATTAGTTCTCGAGATATTGAGGTTTTTCTAAAAAAAAGTATAAACCCGTTTTTCTCGAAAACCGTTCGGTTTTTGATTTGAAATTTATGTCAGTTATTCACATAAAGAGGCATCTTTTAGAATTTTTTTCGGCCAAATCGGAGTAAGGGCCATTTTGCCCCCTTATCCTACTTTTCAGTTCTCTTTTCGAAAATTTTTTTAAATTTGCGATTTTTTTTCTGAAAATTTTCTAAGTTCTTTTTTTGAAATTTTTTTTAAGTGTCTAGGTAGAAATTATGGGTTCTTTGGCCTAGGGATGTGCCTTTCATAACGGGTAGAAGTATGAAATTTCTCCCTACTAAAAAAATTAATAATTAAAAATCTACGGGCTCTGGAAGACCCTCCCCAAAACCCGACGTAGAGGGTATCACAATAACTTCTTTAAGAAAGTTAAAATTAGGGTCTTAAGGACCAGAATACACGGAATGGGCGTCAGCATCCTTTAAAAAAAAAGAGATCTTTACCTCGTTTCCTCTCACTAAGTTTTTAAACGACACGTAAACTTTTCCCTTTCTTTTCAGGTCGTCTAGTTTAGCCTGAGGATTGAAGTCTAGAAACTTTTCTAAAGCTTCTATTGTCTCATTTATAAGCTAAAAACGATTACAAAATTTTTAGCAAGTACAAAAAAAATCAAATTTTTTACCTCAATATTTTCGAAAAAGTTGCTATTTCCGTTAAATTTCTGTTCTATAAGTTCTGAAAAAAAGAAAGGGGGAAAAATGAAATTAAATGTTCGGGACAAAAGTCCGAAAAGACACAAACCTATAGCTTCTTTAGCTTCTTCTTTCAATTTTGCTTCAATTTCATCGGTCTCACGTAATTTACATCTAAAATAAAAGGAATATGTCAGTGGTATTTGAGATTTCGGAGATCTCATGGCAGAAAGGCGCGCCAATTTGATGAAAATGGGTTTTTGAATGAAAAGTGGTCTTGAGCGCCAGTTCTTCCATTAAAAATTGTTGTTTTTAATTTTAAAAAAAAAATCGAAAAATAAAGAAAATCGAGGTTTAAGTTTGTAAGATGGTGTGTCAGGTTATCTTGAGCTCTGAAAAATTGAATGGCGCTTACGCCTTTCTGCCTTGAGACCGTCGATTTGCTGAATAGTGGTATGCCACTGGGGTACCAAAAGGTGCTACTACGAAAAGTACTTGTTTGAAGAGCTTCCAAATAAACTTTCTTAAAGAGAAGTAACAATATAGGAGGGGGAAGTATAAAGGAGGGGACGTACAACGGTCGGGGAAGTATACAGAGGGAGAAGTATAACGAAGGGGGAAGTATAAGGGACCGAAAATATAACGAAGGGAGGGAAAGTATAAAGGAGGGGAAGTATAAGGGAGGGTTAAGTTTTTTTTCGAAAAATTTTCCAAGTTTTTGAAAAAAAAAAAAATTTCTAAAAAAAAATCGGAAAAATTTCCTAAAAAAAACTTGGAAAAGTTTTCAAAAAAACCCGGAAAATTTTTTGAAAAAAAAAACTTGGAAAATTTCTCGAAAAAAAAATTAGAAAATTTTTGGAAAAAAAAACCGGAAAAATTTTCAAAAAAGAACTCGGAAAATTTTTTGAAAAAAAAAAACTTCCCCTTCCGTTATACTTCCCCTTCCTTATACTTCCCCCTCCTTTATACTTTTCCCCCTTTTACATCCCCCCCTCCCTATACTTCCCCCTCCCAAAAAAGCTTCCCCTCCGTTACACTACCCCCTCTGTTACTTCTCCTCACTTATACTTCCCCTTCATTCTCCTCCCATACTTCCTCCTCCGTTGTACGTCCCCTTCTATATTGTTACTTCTCTTTAAGGAAGTTTTTATTGGAAGGTCTTCAAACCAGTGCTTTATCCTAGCTTACTTAAGCTCTTCTATTTCTTTTTCTAGAGCTTCATTTTCAAGCTGAATTGCATCCATTTCTCTTCTTCTATCTTTTTGGGCAACATCCTCCATTTCCATTTTTTTCAACATTTCCTGAAAAAAAAAAAAAAAAATAATAATAATTATTATTTTTTTTAGGTTTTGTGTTGATGTTGATGGTTAATTGGGGGGGGGGGGTGAAGGGCCCTGGAAAGGGCTTAGCACCCGAGAAGACCGTGAGAAACATCCAGAGAAAGAAAAAACTGAAAACCTACAGCAATTTCTCTAAAATCTCGATCCCTTTCTTCTTTTAACTGTCTTATTGTAACTCCATCAAAGGTCTGCTCCATTAATTCTTCATAAATCCTCATTTCTTCCTGCAATTTCATCTCCATCTGAAAATACCCCAAAAAAATTAGATCCATGAGAACGGTATAAAAGTATAGAGAATAAAGTATTCGGTATAAAGGAGGGGGAAGTATAACGGAGGGGAAGTAAACGGATGGTGAAGTATAAAGAAAAAAGTATACAGAATAAAGTATTCTGTAGAAAGGAGGGGAAGTATAACGGAGGGTGAAGTATAAAGAAAAAGTATACAGAATAAAGTATTCTGTATAAAGGAGGGGGAAGTATAAAGGGGGAAGTATAATGGAGGGTGAAGTATAAAGAAAAAAGTATACAGAATAAAGTATTCTGTATAAAGGAGGGGAAGTATAAAGGAGGGAAGTATAAAGGAGGGTGAAGTATAAAGAAAAAGTATACAGAATAAAGTATTCTGTATAAAGGAGGGGAAGTATAACGGAGGGTGAAGTATAAAGAAAAAAGTATACAGAATTAAGTATTCTGTATAAAGAGGGGGAAGTATAACGGAGGGTGAAGTATAAAGAAAAAAGTATACAGAATAAAGTATTCTGTATAAAGGAGGGGGAAGTATAACGGAGGTGAAGTAAAAGAAAAAAATATACAGAATAAAGTATTCTGTATAAAGGAGGGGGAAGTATAACGGAGGGTGAAGTATAAAAGAAAAAAAATATACAGAATAAAGTATTCTGTATAAAGGAGGGGGAAGTATAACGGATGGTGAAGTATAAAGAAAAAAGTATACAGAAAGTATTCTGAAGTATAAAGGAGGGGAAGTATAAGGGTGAAGTATAAAGAAAAAATAACAGAATAAAGTATTCTGTATAAAGGAGGGGAAGTATAACGGAGGGTGAAGTATAAAGAAAAAAGTATACAGAATAAAGTATTCTGTATAAAGGGGGGAAGTATAACGGGGGTGAAGTATAAAGAAAAAAGTATACAGAATAAAGTATTCTGTATAAAGGAGGGGGAAGTATAAGGAGGGGAAGTGAAGTATAAAGAAAAAAAGTATACAGAATAAAGTATTCTGTATAAAGGAGGGGGAAGTATAACGGAGGGTGAAGTATAAAGAAAAAAAAATACAGAATAAAGTATTCTGTATACAGAATAAAGTATTCTGTATAAAGGAGGGGGAAGTATATAAAAAGTATAAAGAAAAAGTATAAGAATAAAGTATTCTGTATAAAGGAGGGGAAGTATAACGGAGGGTGAAGTATAAAGAAAAAAAGTATACAGAATAAAGTATTCTGTATAAAGGAGGGGGAAGTATAAAGGAGGGAAGTATAAAGGGTGAAAGAAAAAATATACAGAATAAAGTATTCTGTATAAAGGAGGGGGAAGTAAAAAAGAAAAAAGTATACAGAATAAGTATTCTGTAGAAAGGAGGGGGAAGTATAACGGAGGGTGAAGTATAAGAAAAAGTATACAGAATAAAGTATTCTGTATAAAGGGGGGAAGTATAAAGGAGGAAGTGGAGGGTGAAGTATAAAGAAAAAGTACAGAATAAAGTATTCTGTATAAAGGAGGGGAATAAGGAGGGAAGTATAACGGAGGGTGAAGTAAAGAAAAAAAGTATACAGAATAAAGTATTCTGTATAAAGGAGGGGAAGTATAACGGAGGGTGAAGTATAAAGAAAAAGTATACAGAATAAAGTATTCTGTATAAAGGAGGGGGAAGTATAACGGAGGTGAAGTATAAAGAAAAAAAAGTATACAGAATAAGTATTCTGTATAGAGGAGGGGAAGTATAACGGAGGGTGAAGTATAAAGAAAAAAAGTATACAGAATAAAGTATTCTGTATAAAGGAGGGGAAGTATAACGGAGGGTGAAGTATAAAGAAAAAGTATACAGAAAAGTATTCTGTATAAAGGAAGGGGAGGGAAGTATAAGGAGGGTGAAGTATAAAAAAAAGTATACAGATAAAGTATTCTGTATAAAGGAGGGGAAGTATAACGGAGGGTGAAGTATAAAGAAAAAAGTATACAGAATAAAGTATTCTGTATAAAGGAGAGGAAGTATAACGGAGGGTGAAGTATAAAGAAAAAAAATACAGAATAAAGTATTCTGTATAAAGGAGGGGGAAGTATAACGGAGGGTGAAGTATAAAGAAAAAAATACAGAATAAAGTATTCTGTATAAAGGGGAAGTATAACGGAGGGTGAAGTATAAAGAAAAAAATACAGAATAAAGTATTCTGTATAAAGGAGGAAGTATAACGGAGGGTGAAGTATAAAGAAAAAGTATACATAAAAAGTATTCTGTATAAAGGAGGGGGAAGTATAACGGAGGGTGAAGTATAAAGAAAAAGTATACAGAATAAAGTATCTGATAAGGAGGGGAAGTATAAAGGAGGGAAGTATAATGTGAAGTATAAAGAAAAAAGTATACAGAATAAAGTATTCTGTATAAAGGAGGGGGAAGTATAACGGAGGGTGAAGTATAAAGAAAAAAAGTATACAGAAAGAATACAGAAATAATCTGTATGAAGTATACAGAAAAAAATACCGACCCGTTCTTCAACAGACTGCGATGACGCTTCGAAGGTTGAATTAATCAATCCAACCGTAGCCCCAAACTTAACAGTCGAGGGTCCTCTTAATATCCTCTTTATCCATCGATAATGTACAAACGGCATTCGCATTTCCAAAATGATTTCTTAAGTACCCTCGTCAAAACAGAATTTCTACAGTTATAAACGAATTTTAAATGTATATTTGAAAAAAAATAAATAAATAAAAAATTAATAGTACCTGAAAGGTATATGTTGGTTTTTTTTGATAACGCCTGTATTACGTCTACCAAAGATGTGAGCGATAGCGAAATTTGTCTCGAATCTGATAACGTCAAAGTTTCCATGCCAGCAAGGTCAACAATGCGAATCGTACCCGAGGTCTCAAAACTGTTATGCTTGAATCTCAACGAGAAAACCGAATGAGATCGACTAAAAATAATAAATAAAAAGAACTAGTTTGAAGAGCTTCCAACAAAACTTCCTTAAAAAGAAGTAAAATATAGGAAGGGGAAGTATAACGGAGGGGGAAGTAAAACGGAAGGGTAGTATAATAAAGGAGGGGAAGTAAAATGGGTAAGGAAGTTTTTTGTTTTTTCAAAAATTTTCCAAGTTTAAAAAAAAAAATTTTTAAATAATTTTCTAATTTTTTTTTTTTTTTTTTTTTTCGAAAATTTTGTTAGGAATCTAGGTAGATAGAAATAATGGGATTTTGGCGAAAGGAAGGTCCCTCTCGTAACGGGTGAAAGTATGAATTTCTCCCTACTAAAATGATAAATTTTTTTTACACCAAAATTCTTAAAAAATATAGGGAGTGAATTTGGTGAAAATTGGATTAACGGTTCGGCCGCAGCGAGTTTTTAAAATTTCAAACACATATCACTGCCATTTTTTCGAAATTCAAAAATCGCCCTCGTTAGTTTCTTGTTCGCCGACTAGAGAAAATCTGGTGAAAATCGGTTGAAACTGTGGCCGAAAAGTGTTCCGGAAAAATGCTACGGACGGCCGGCCGGAACCACTGACAAAGTTGAGGTCTGTAAAGATCAATATTCAATTCGACCCTCCGGGTCTGGAAGACCCTTCCCCAAAAACCCGACTTCGAGGGTATCACAATAACTTCTTTAAGGAAGTTAACTAGAAACAGGATCCTCGGGCAACCCTTTTCTCAAGAATCCCTTGAAGTAAAATGTTCCTTCAAATAAAGGAATCCTTCTGATTTCCCTACGTTCTTAAAGGTAGCTGTTGAGGTACCTTAAGGAGTCCTCGAACGGAGGGCTCTCATTGGCTAAATAAAAGGAATTCTTCCAATTTCCCCCCGTTTTTGTGGGTGGATTCTCATTGACAGAAAATACTTGATTTTCACCAAAACCTTTGCCCTTAAGGAACAGAAAAGGGATGTTCAATGTATCCTTTTAAGGAGAGTTTCAGGGAATACAAATAAGGGCCTAAGTTTTGAAGGTTAAGACTAACTAATAGGTTAAGTTTTAAAGGTTAGTTACCTCGAATCGAAATTAATGGCCGTTGCTTTCTTCCTTCGGTTTTTCATTCCTAGTTCTGCGTACCTTAAAGATGCTGACAAATCCTCCACTCGAATCCCATGTACAAGATGCGTTTCGCCTCTCGCATCTCGAATACTACAAATTACATAGAATAGTAATAAAAGAAATTTATTAATCTACCTGATAGGATCGTTGCTCTCAGAGAGCAGGTCATAAACTTTTTCTCTGTATATTTCAAAATAACTGATGTAAATTTCTGAGTCGCGCATCATGTTACCACGCAGAAGCCCGAAGGCTTGATAGCAAGATCGTTTTATTATCCCAGAAGTTCCCATCTAAAAAATTATACAAAAACTTATTTGTCAGTACTTCAGCTCCAACAGTCTCGAGGGACTTAAAGTACTTGTTAGAAGAGCTTCCAACGAAAACTTCCTTAAAGAGAAGTAACAATTTAGGAGGGGAAGTATAACGGAGGGGATAACTGAGGGGAAGTATAACTGAGGGGGAAGTATAAGTGGGAAGGTAAACAGAGGGGGAAGTATAACTGGGGAAGTATAACGGAGGAAGAAGTATAAAAGAACAAAAGTATAAGGGAGGGGGATTTTTTTTCGAAAATTTTTTTCAAGTTTGTTTTTTCGAAAAGTTTTTAATGTTTTTTTTTTTTGGAAAAATCGGAAAAAGTAAAAAGTCAGCACTTCGTCAAGTATCGTCCTCCCAGTATCGACTGTATACCATTAAAGCACTTAAAAGCACAAAAAAAAAAAAAAAAAAAAAAAAAAAAAAAAAAAAAAAAAAAAAAAAAAAAAAAAACTTTTACCTCTGTGCAGTCGTCACCTCGTCCCTGTACGGTGTAAGTTTTGCCGGAACCAGACACACCATGCGCCAAAACGCAGCATTCTGACCCCGTGAACGCCTCCAATACCAATGGATGAACGACGGTTTTGAAAACGTCATGCTGGCAAAAAAATAAAATAAATAAATAGGCAATAAAGAAACGAATTTCTATAGAAAAGATGCTTAAGTTGCTTAAGAAGATTCGCTTAAGAAACCATTTTCTCTTTAACCGTTAATCCAAAAGGCTTGAATTTTTTTTGTTATTCTTGAATACTTTATCAAGATAATCCTAGAACAGTTTTTTGAAATTTGAAATTTTTTAGAGCATGTCAAACTTTTGAAAAAAAAAAAAACTTCCCCGTTTTTTTAATCACGTTTGAATTAATATTTTCAACTATTTTTTTTAACAAATGGCTTACTAACTTTTAATTACTATTAATGAGTCTAGAAAAAAAATTGAACTTGATTGGTTGAGTAGATCCCGAGAAAATGTACTTTTTGTTTCAAAAAACGTGATTTTTTCAGTAAGGGGAAAAACTAAACGGGCCCGGGAATTTTTTTGAAACATCACTGTGAACATTCCTGGATTTTCTGCAAACTTCAAACAGTTGTGGTGTTGGGTTTGAAATGTTGGAAAAGATTTCAATTTCCTTAGAAGTTTATCTATCGACGATTTTCTTTTTATTTGAGTCGATATTACCTTTGAGTATATAAAGTTACTTTACGCAAAGATATTAAGATATAACTAAAATATCTAAGGGGGGGTAGAGAAATATTAAAAGAAAGGAATTTAAGTTGGTAGCTACGTTTTCCTTCTTGGGACAACGGCGACGCCATTTTCTAATCCCTTCGATGTCGATTTTTTTTACCACTTCTAGTCATAGACGATTTTCTTTTTATTTGAGTCGATATTACCTTTGAGTATATAAAGTTACTTTACGCAAAGATATTAAGATACAACTAAAATTTGGCTTAGAGGGATATTTTAGGGGGTAGAGAAATATTAAAAGAAAGGAATTTAAGTTGGTAGCTCCGTTTTCCTTCTTGGGACAACGGCGACGCCATTTTCTAATCCCTTCGATGTCGATTTTTATTTCAAAAAAATTTTTTTTCCACTTCTAGTCATAGACGATTTTCTTTTTATTTGAGTCGATATTACCTTTGAGTATATAAAGTTACTTTTCGCAAAGATATTAAGATATAACTAAAATTTGGCTTAGAGGGATAGGGGGTAGAGAAATATTAAAAGAAAGGAATTTAAGTTGGTAGCTCCGTTTTCCTTCTTGGGACAACGGCGACGCCATTTTCTAATCCCTTCGATGTCGATTTTTTTTTCAAAAAAATTTTTTTTACCACTTCTAGTCATAGACGATTTTCTTTTATTTGAGTCGATATTACCTTTGAGTATATAAAGTTACTTTTCGCAAGATATTAAGATATAACTAAAATCTTAGGGAGGGGTAGAGAAATATTAAAAGAAAGGAATTTAAGTTGGTAGCTCCGTTTTCCTTCTTGGGACAACGGCGACGCCATTTTCTAATCCCTTCGATGTCGATTTTTTTCAAAAAAAATTTTTTTTACCACTTTTAGTCACAGACGATTTTCTTTTTATTTGATCGATATTACCTTTTAGTATATAAAGTTACTTTACGCAAAGATATTAAGATATAACTAAAATTTGGTTTAGAGGGATATTTAGGGGGTAGAGAAATATTAAAAGAAAGGTATTTAAGTTGGTAGCTCCGTTTTCCTTCTTGGGACAACGGCGACGCCATTTTCTAATCCCTTCGATGTCGATTTTTTTTTTCAAAAAAAATTTTTTTTTACCACTTCTAGTCATCAAAACCACCCAAAATCAATACCGTTGGCTTAAGAAATGATTGAACATCAATAAAATTTTTAAAAAATCGACTTTTTTAACTTTCAGAAGTTATTTTTTGGGAAAATGTTATGGTTCCCTTAATAAAATAATGAAAAAGTTACTTACTTGTGTGGCTTGCTGGTCAAAGATATGTTGAAATTTATATCTGGATAATTTATGTTCTGGGCTTTTAAATAAAATTTCATTGCCTTGAATCTCGATTTTGTCGTTGACTTTTCCATCATTTCTGAAATTAAACAAAAGAGTAAAATTGTTAAAAGAAAAAGAATTTTACTTAATTCTTAAGAAAACTTGGAACGCCATTTCTCTCTCTATTCTTCGGTCAGTTCTAGAAAAGGAATGAACGAAAAAGTTATAAGATGCGATAAGAACCAGTCAGGAGTTTTTAGACTTTGAACTAGGAAATTCGCTTTTGTGAAAAAAAAACAAAAACAAGAAGGCGAAAGGGGATTTGGAGCTTGAAAAAAGAGATAAAGAAAATAAAAATTTGAATTCTCAAGATTCTAAAATAGGTCCGATTTAATTTTTAACTTCCTTAAAGAAGTTATTGCGATACCCTCGACGTCGGGTTTTTGGGGAAGGGTCTTCCAGACCCCGGAGGGTCAAATCGAATATTGATCTTTACCGATCTCAACTTTGTCTGTGGTGCCGGCCGGCCGTAGCATTTTTTTTCCGGAACACTTTACGGCCACAATTTTCATCCGATTTTCACCAAATTTTCACACAAATTTCTTTAACCGGTGAAGAAGAATGTAACGAGGGCGATTTTTGAATTTCGAAAAAATGGCGGAGATGTGTCTGTTTGAAATTTAAAAAAATTCGCTGCGGCCGAACCGTTCGTCCGATTTTCACCAAATTTTCACCAATTACTCCTTATATTTTTAAGAATTTTGGTGTACTTCTACCCTTACGAGAGGCTGTTTTTCAAACAAAAAAGAACTTAAAAATTTTTCAAAAAAAAACTCGGAAAGTTTTTCGAAAGAAAAAGGAAAACCCGGAAAATTTTTCGAAAAAAAAACTGAAAATTTATTGAAAAAAAAAAAAAAAATTTTTGAAAAAAAAAAACCGGAAAATTTTTCGAAAAAAGGAAACGCCGGAAAATTTTTCGAAAAAAAAAATTTTTTTTTGCCAAAAAAAACTTAGAAAATTTTTTGAAAAAAAAAAAAGGAAAACCCGGAAAATTTTTGAAAAAACAACTTGGAAAATTCTCCTTTATACTTTCCCTCCTACTTCATCCCCTTCCGTTATACTTTCATTCCCTTATACTTCCCCCTCCGTTATACTTCACCCTCTGTTTATACTACCCCTCACTATACTTCCCCTCCCATATACTTCCGACTCCGTATACTTCCCATTCCGTTATACTTCCCCTCCTATATAGATACTTCTCTTTAAGGATGTTTTCGTTGGAAGCTCTTCAAACCAGTACTTTTTACTTCTCTTTAAGGAAGTCTTCGTTGGAAGCTCTTCTAACTAGTACTTTTTTCAGCAGTAGCAATAATTTTTTTACCATGATCACTTTTTCAACTTAAACTGTTTTAAAAGCCGTAATTTTTCTGGAATCTGGATGTAATCTTAATTGGTGAAAAGCCATGATAAATCCAAAACCGAAAAGTAAAAGGCATCTCTAAGATGAAGAAAAATAGAATCATGGATTGGAATGGGCCACGCCGAAAAAACTATCACATCGTTCAATTTTTTATAATTTATAACCAGACGCTTGCTGTCTTTTTCCTTTTTTGCCACCAAGAAAGCTGGGGCTGCCCAGGGTGAAACCGTAGGCCGAATGGCCCCTTGCTCTAGCAAGTTATCATATTTTCAAGTTAGAATATTTTTAGAAGAATATTTTCAAGTTAGAACCCAAATTTTTAGTTCAGAAATGAAAATTAGCACTTGTTGAAAGGAATTTTTCTTTCGGACCACAAATTTTGAAAGAGCTACAGCGTCTTTTGTGTTTATGCATCAAAAATTAAAATTCCGTCAACAAATCGCTAATTTCCATTTTTGAAGTATGGAATCGGAGTTAAACTTGAAAAAGGCCATTAGCGACGAAATCTCGTGATGCAGAATGCGAAGATGCTCAAATTGAGACAGTTGGATTCTTCGGGAAAAAATAAGTGGAATTAAAAAAAAACGAGTCTCCTAGGTCATTTTAACGGATTTTAGCGCAAAAAACGCTAAATTAGACATTTTTAAAAGTTGTCCAAAATTCTCATATATACTCAAATACTTGAAATTTTGCGTAGATAACGAATCTGAAATAAAATAGGGGTTCTCATTTGAAATAACGAAGTTAGGTTGTGTCTGGGACACCCTGTACATCCAGCGGATTTTAAACTACACCATCAAATTCTTTGATTTAAATTAAGGGGGTTTACATTTAACTTTTTTTCGTAAACCACTTTTTAACGCTCTCCCAGACGCTTGCCATGTGTTTCCGGACACCCTGTATAGGCATAAAAGAATTTAAAATGTTTCGCACGTTTGCTTGTTCGTCTTGCTCACCCAAGAGTCTGAGTAATAAAATCTGGGTATCTATGTACATATTCCCTTAAGGGTTGATTTGGTTCTTGGGGTGTAAAAAGAAGTTTAGATTTAGAAATAATGAATTGTCTTGGGGTAATGCAAAAATTAACCAATGATTGCGAAAATACATCAAATTTATTATTGGGTATCCCATGGCATTGTAAATGAAGTCCGCTGACGCGAGATCCTGAGTATTGTCCGCTATAATATAATATGGCTTTAAATGATCGTTTTAAACCTCATAGCAATCGGGCTAATTTAACCAGAAAACGAAAAATGCTAACAGGATTGAATTATGATAAAGTTTTGGTAAATTGGCAATTTTATTTTTGAGTTGTTTGGAAATATGTTCCCTTCTACGTTTTTTTGGTCCTAATGCGGGTGTCAGAAGAACTGGAAGATGATACATCTGGATCCCCCTCTTCTATTTCCTCTTCGGATTTCGCCACGATAGTTTTATTGGATGTAAAATCAATTTTTGCGGTTTGTCAAATTCATTCTATAATTCATATAATTGGATGATTTCCATATTTTTCCTATACAGGGTGTTACTTACTTATCTCCCCCCACCCTCCCGATAACTCGAAAATGAATGCGGTGAACTTTAAATTAAATTAAATTATTCTACTATTAATAACAGAACTATTTTTCTACTTTTCTCTTTCTTGATACGTTTTCGAGTTCCGGGGAGACACTAGTAAGTTTCCAACCTTTCACAAAGGTGAATAATTCCCCCCACCCTAAAAAATTTTATGACATTGGACGCGGCGTTTTTTGTTCCTTATGTGCACAGAAACTCGAGAGGATAAAAACGCTTCGACTTTGTCGTCCCGGTTTTTACGCTCATGTGCACCGAGCCTAAAGGTGCCGAGTTTCTGTTGGGTGGGGGACTGCGTGAAACCTAGACACTCCCACATGACGACATGAGAGCACCTCTCCCTCCCAAGGGTACAGGTTGCACGAGCGGAAAAGAGGAGGGAGGAACATGGTGGGGACGGCCGACGGCTCTTACAGTTACTGTTAGTTATTAAAGCGTGCGAACGGCGAACGAACATCACCAGTCTTCTCCTCTCATGACTCCTGTAATAATAGTATTGTCATTGAGACGATAGAGGTGAAGAGGTCACGTAACGCTATTAAAATTTAAACATTTTTCTTTCTTTTTTGTGGCTTTGCCTCTGCATTAGCCAAATCGACAAAACAGAAGTTTAATAGTTTGGATGTTGAAAGATTATTTAGATAATTGAATACCGGTATTACACTTTGAGCCCACAGTCTGTAAAATCTGTAGATGGATGTATGTATATGCGTCTGGCCTCGTCAGAAGGTAGTTGAGGTTGAAAGGTTGTGGAACGTTTAACAGTTTTAGGCTGATGAAAAGGGTATCTCTTTGTACCTCGTGCTCAGCACATTCCAAATACATATGCTGGAAGGTCTCTGGCTCGTCACAGAAATAGGAGAAGGACGTTTGTTAATTTTGAGGAGATATTCTCCGCACAAAACATGATTTGCCCGGAGGCAAAAAGTCGTGGAGGAAGGCTTAAAGCTTTAGCTGTTGCCTGGACGCAGATTAGTACAACTGCGAACCTGATTCTTCACCATCACTGAACACTGCGAGAATTCCTCGATAAGCCTTCATCGGGAGACAACATGGAAGATTCATCGACATCGCGGAACATCTGCGAGGTCGAAACACGCTCTTTGTAGTATCTGTTGACGATTGTTTGCTCAATCGATTTATACGTGTTGGATACAACGGAATTTTGTCAGCAGGGCACTCTATTCCAGTATGGTCTAATTCGTGAATGGATAGCTGTTCCAAGGTTGCTACAATCCCCTAAGTGAGGATAATCGACGTTCGTCTGTGAGAACATCGGTATGTAACTGTTGATGGTTGGAATTTGATTTTACTGCATCTGAATTTTAAAGATAGATCGTAAATCGGTCGAGTTGGGAACGCTTCGGTAAGGTACATGTTGTTGGCCGCAGTCTGAGTAGTCTTGAACCTTTCGGTAACGACTAATGCGTTGGTGGTCCAAATGGGCTTACGCCAAAGTCTCTGATCCTTCGAAATATTTAAGCAAATACTCATGGCGGCGAGGATTTTACTAAACCATGTTGTGTCGTCATTCAGGCATAGGAATTTAGACATTGATCGTATGCCCGTGTTACCGGGAGGTTGAGTTGGGAGGCTTGTCTTGAAAATTCTTCTAATTCAGCTGTACTTACTGATGGTTGTAAGTAATGCTGGGTTTAATAGAAAATTTCGTTCAACATGAGTCCAGGCTTGATTTGCAAATAAATGACCCAATAATGTGTAATCGTTCGCTGTTGAGAATGTTGCTGGTATTGCGAAATCGGGGACATTGACTCCGTTAGCTGAGATTATTTTCTTCAGGAATGCCATTAGCCCTGCAACTGAAGGACTGAAGGAGAATAGCTCCTACACCTTGTCCGGGATTGGTGAGTTGGTCGTTGGTAGTCATTCCGATAATTTCTGGGATGTAAGGGGTGACTGATCCAGTTCCTGACTGATTTGGGTAAGTTGCTCAAAGGCTCTCGAATACTCGAATGGGTATTGGGTCCCGGTCTCTGGGTGGGTTCACAAAATTGGTCGAATGGTTAACCGTTCCATGCCCTGCATAGTTCGTTCTCACGTCGTCATACCCACGCCACATGTCGGTGCATATGAAGGATCCGTTATCCACGTATAGGGCGAGAGTGTCATTCAGAAACTCTTTATCTCTGACGTCTGTTAAAACCCCGAAAACATGGCCGGTTTTCCGGCTTATTCCACCTACTACCCATTTGGACGCCGAGACCAGCATGCGGCCCCGGTTATATTTTCGTTTGAAAATATGAGTCTCGTCAACTTCCACAACGTCGTCGTCACCTCCCATTCGCTCTCCGAAACGGTGCCACGCAGCCTTCGTGGTAACGTCTCGGAAGTGTCGGTACCAATACGTTATCGTTTCTGGGCATACAGACAGCTCTATAACGGCATTTTGATGGGGTAATTTTGTGAGCCAGCAGTGGCCTAATTTAATGACTACGTCATAACCAACACGGACATTCGATAAAAAGGTGTTCGTCTCAACGTTCACCTTTTTATCACATGTTCGGCATCGAAAGCGTACTCCACTCGGCCGACTACTGTCTAAGGTGACCCGCATTTGGCCCCCACACCTATCGCAGTTGCGAATTTCGTCGTGCCTCGGCAGAACTCCCACCTCAGTGAAAAATGCCCTTGGCACTGACCTGAGGAGTGCCATGATTCCTTAAAAATGAATCGATTGTGCATAGGTTGATTTCAGAATTTAAGAATTGATTGATCATTATTATAATAAAAATTAAAATATAAAATAAAAAAAAATAAAATATAAAAAAAAATTAAAAATATAAGTGAATTTTGTGAATTTTGAATTGTTCACGCTTTTGTATTCTCTCTGCTCGTGAACAACTAGGGATGGGTTGGAATGTATCAATCTGATACTTTGTCCCAGGTACAGCTGTGGAGCAGTTACTCTTAAATGTGACAGCCCAAAAGTAGCAGGTACTCAGTCACAGGAAAGGCAACTCTCACGACTCACTTCCTTAGTCACACCGATAGGCGTCGCGTCGGGCGATGGTCACACAGGTGACAGGTCACCATCAGGTCACAGATCAGTCACTTGGTTCAAATTAGACTGTTCCTGTAATCCTGTTACAAGTCATTGCTCTTTTAAATTTTATTTTTAAATTTAAATAATTTAATGGAAATAGAAGGTGTACAAAAAAATATGTTAATTTAAGCGGTTCAATTTAATTTAAAATACCTAGATGGGACAAAACAAATTTCGTTTCCAAGAATAATTTTATTCCAGCACATTTACAGTTTAGAAAACGTCAAACACACATTAAACATTAAAAAAGAAAAAATTTAAAACTAAACATGAAAATTAAAAAAAAAAAAAAAATTAGATTTTGTAAGAAAATAATTTTTTTCACACTATCGGCCGAAAGTTGGGACCGACGTTTAGAAATTAATTCTCCCGTTTTCGAAAAAACTCGCTCACAAGGGACGGACGTTATAATTGGGCATAATTTAAGTCTTACAATTTTGGATAAAAAAGGATAATTATAATTGTTTTTTTGCCACCAAGAGAGGGGGTCTTCGTGATCTGGGAGAAGGTCGTCTTCGAGGTACCGCTGTACTTCCAAAATTGATCTGGAGCAAAATGTTCCTGTAGATTTATGTTTCGCAGCTTTTGCTCGGAACGATGATAAGAAGGAATCCGTTGAAACTTGAGAACCACATGCTTGCTGCGACTGGCTCACCTTCAACTCGTCTTGACTTTTCATTAGATTGGCCACACATTAAGATTAAAAAATTAATAAAATTCTATAATTAAATAAAAAATATTGATTATCCGGAATTATATACTATGGAATCGATTTGCTCCATTGCTTTTATAAACTCTAAATTCTGAAAAATAAATTAATTAATAAAAAATAGATAACTGAAAAGTAAGCATACATTTTTAAATCGTAGGGCCGCTATTTCCAATTTGACGGCCTCCATACATGTAAGTTCAGTCGGCGGCGTAAGGAACATTTTCATATATGGGCAATGTGGCTGATGCCGCCTATGTTCTTCACTATAATAATTACTATTAATTAGACTAGAAATATGGAGAAATCCCCCTCCTGGGCCCCCATTTATCGATTTATTTATTTTCATGTTACTATTCATAAATAAATTGATGTCATTTCGCCCTTTCTTATTCACTGGGCGATTCTATTAAATTTTAATTCGATCTAAACGGAATTTTTTCCCCTTTCAACTTGCTCATTGTCAAGTAAAAAAACCGACGTTTAAGGGGATATGAGGGTTTTAAGTTGGTTGCTTTGTACATATTTCGTTGTGATCAACGGTTTTCGGTTTTTCCCTTCTATCTTGGAAACCGTCGCTCAAAACGAAAAATGTCCTAATTAAAAGTTGTAGCTACAAAATTTACTACATAAAATATCTTATTGGCTTTTTCCGTCAGAGCAATATTTTAGGAGATATGAAGGTTTTAAGTTTTCAGACAGGCTCTGTAGGATTATTAGTTTTAACCTCATAATTCCTTAAATATTGCTCTTACGCAAATAATGAATAAAAAAATTTGTAGGAAATCTTTGTACCTACAACTTTTACTTAAGACATTTTTTCGTTTTGAGCGACGGTTTCCAAGATAGAAGGGAAAACCGAAAACCGTTGCTCACAACGAAATATGTACAAAGCAACCAACTTAAAACCCTCATATCCCCTTAAAGAAACTAGCTGAAACCGAAAGCTTTTTAGCCAAGAGGAAGGAACACGCTTAAAAAGGCGTAAGATTGGGGTTTCTTAGCTGAAAGAACAAGGAAAAAGCTTCAAAATGAAGCGTAAAATGGGAGTTTTTTTTATCTGGCGTGAAAGAGGAAAAGTGCTAAAAAGGGCTCTTGGCAGACGATGGACAACCGATTAAACAACCAAAAAGAGCTTACTTGCTGAAGGGGCAAAATTTGTCCGCCCATTTATAAAATTTTAAGGAATTCTTTAAACATTTAACTGTTATTTTCCCCGACAAAAGCTTGACGAAAACTGACAGTTTCGCAGGTCAATTGACCTTTCACGGAATCGTGCCAAATCGCCTGAAGTTTCTATTTTTAAGAAATCATTGAAGCTTTTCTTTTTTTCGAATGGTTGAAAAAGGCAAATTTGTTCCATTTAAAAAAATTAGGCTATAATTTAAAGAAATAATAAGTCACAATTTGGCTGTCTAAACTTAACGACTTCCGTCAAGTGTTTTTCTCGTTCACGGAAAACGACGATAACTTTTAAAATCTCGTTTTTACCTACATGACCCTTAGAGCAAACAAAATTTAGGCTAATTTATATCGATTGACCTCGATCGACAGTGGACTTAAAGGTCCTGATGTTATCTTGTTTTTAACTTTTTCTGGTCCTGCGCCAGTGGCTTAAGGCCGCCTAAAACCCCCGTTAAAAAAGCGGGCGTAAACAGCGAAATCTACCTAATTTTAAATTTAAAAATCCGATAGACGAAAGAGGGATTCTTCGAGGATATTTTGGTCGAGAAGCCGATGAAAACGACGAAAAATTTGTTGGACAGCGTCCAGAATTCAGGGAAAAGGGTGTTTTTTTCCGGAAGGAGATGAAAAAAAGAAGGGTTATCTTGGCCGAAAAGCCGATGAAAAAGCTCAAAAAGTTGAAAAATAGGATAAAACTGTCAACCTACAAAAATGGTTTGCAAAAACGCCCTAAAATTTAGTTCAAAAGGGGGTTTCTTAGCAAAAAAAGAGCGAGAATAACTCTAAAAATCTTTTTCGTCAATTTTTATCAAATCTTTATCGTGCAGACAAAATCTAAAATTTCTGCCTTAAAATTGACAATAACAGATGTGGACCAGTGTGCAAATTTGACTGATGAAAATGATCGATGATCAGATTGGTCAAAAAATGATTTTTCGGCAACAAAATTGCTGTCTAAAGAAAGGAGTTTTATACTCTAAATGCGGGGGGAAAATTTTATCTCAAGAACCGGACCGTCGATTATTGGTTTTTTTCAAGTTGGCCATGGAAACCAATGCCTTCGGCGACTTCCCAGAAATGAGGCCTATCAACGGGAGTTTTGCAACTGGGCCAATCCTTTTTACCTGATAAAAAATGTCGCCGATGGACGCATCTAACTGGGCCAATGAACACTAAATAATTGTATCCAACTGGGCCAACACTTGATTATCAACAAATGCAAGGATCGTCCACAACACCACGTGTTATTACTTATTTACTTATAAAACAGTTCAAAACCTCTACCGCATTCAACCCGGGAGGCTCAAGAACGTCTGGCTACGTTAAATCTTCGGACAGTGAAGGATGAAGAATTCGTTTCTATAAATGACATCGATGAAAATTGGTCGTTTTTACTACTGCAACAAACTTGAAAACTCTAGGACAAGCGAAAACCATGTTTATAGATGGTACTTTCCAGTTTGCGCACTCGTACTTTCAACAGTTCCTCACAATACACGGATTTATCGGAAATAATTACATTCCACTCGTTTTTTGTTTAATTAACAGTAAACGAGAAGAGGCTTATAAGTTGTGCTTTAATAGTATAAGCGACATTTGCATTGAGCATAAGGTGGAACTGAAACCAAATGTCGCAGTCACCGATTTTGAAGCAGGCCTTTTGAATGCATGCAAAAGGGCTTGGCCGTGTGCCCGACAAGTGGGATGCTGGTTTCATTTAACTCAAGCTTGGTGGTGTGCAATTCAGAGGTTCATTTTGTGATGACGTGATTAATAAAATATGAAGTAAATTTTTAATTTTAATTTTTTGAAAACATCGAAGCTACCGAGATAAATTAATTTTTAAGTAATAGGTATTATTGCATTATTTTTTAGATAATAACGAATTATTCAAATTAGGTACACTCAGTTGGCCACACTGCATAAAACAGAAAACAGCGTGGTTTTCTGGTTAAGAGTATAGTACTGGTTTGAAGAGCTTCCAACGAACACTGCCTTAAAGAGAAGTATCTACATATGGGAGGGGGAAGTATAACGGAGAGGAAGTAAAACGTAGGGGGAAGTTATGGGAGGGGAAGTATATGGGAGGGGGAAGTGTAAGTGAGGGAAAGTATATGGGAGGGGGAAGTTTAACTAAGGGAACGAAAGTATAACGGAAGTTTTTTCGACGAATAGGGCTACTCGGGATTTCTATTCGTATTACGAATGGACTAAAATACGAGTAGCTAAAACTCTCTAATGACGGATTGATTAGCAGGTGCCGAGTGTTCCGTGAGCTCGGCATTGAAGCGGGGAGATTTTATTGCCAGGTTTGTAAATATTTCTCTGTAATTACAGTAATTTTTCATTCATTTTGCTGCCAGGCATTGCAGAAGGAGGACAATTTGCATAATATGTGTGCATAATAACATAAACTGTTTGCTCAAAAAAGATCAATAGCACAATAGGACTAATCCGTGGTTTTTGCTTGTATAAAATCTCGATGGACTCCACCAAAATATCAGTTTTATGTGAACATCAAAGCCTGAAACAATTTTGTTCGTAGAAAGCTGACAAAACGCGATGAGAGAACAGTTTCACGTCTGATTTCTTCTGGAAAATATTCTTGTAGGGACTACGACATTGTGACGAAGTACAATTAACAATGCAGTCACTAGATGAGGAAACGCGACCAAACCTCGAAACATGTAATTCCGCCATTACTAACTAGAAGCGACACAAAAATCAGAAGAAGGAATTCGCTCGCGAAGTCATGTCATGGGATGACAATTGGTTATCTATGATCTTTGGGCCGCAAATTTGGGCAAAACCGAGAAACTGCGCTTAAAACTCTCTCAACCGTCAGGATAAAATGCAATGTTTCTTCTTCAGCACAGCCCTTATATTTTCGTACTGACTTCTTGTCAGTCCCACTTCAAATATAGTGCTAGGGCCTACTCCTGATGGCTCGCTCTCTTCCTCATCCGTAGTAGTATTTTCAGCCAACAAATTTCGAATCGATTCTGCTATCCCTTCTTCCCTTTGGCACTCAATTTGCTTTGCAACGTATGAGCTAGCTCCTCACAGGAGTAAATATTGCTTAACTCAGCACTACTGCGTCTTCTAGAGCTCTCGCTCAGGCTGTCGAATTCTTTCCGGGTATGACCCGTACTCGAATTCAAGACTGATGAATCAGATGGACCAGGACGATCCCACTCAAAACAGCAATCGTCCAGCCAAAATTTATTGCGTTTAAGAAAGTGATCCCATTTTCTGTTGCAATCGGCCCACTTCTTTTTAAAAACATTCATAAACGTTAAAGGCTGGTAAGTTTCCTAATTTGTACAATCCAATAACCAATTTTCCTTAGGATTTTACCCTGAGTAGTCCAAGACGAGATCATTTCATATTAGCGAAGAATTACCATTATTGTAAGTCATCATAATGCTTTATATTCATACTTCTATTCCTTGAGATATTGACGTTGTACGTACTTGTTCTGCTTGTTGTAGGCCGCCTTGAAAAAGGATAAAACACTATCCGAAACGTCGGCACATAATAAAATTCTTTTCTTCACATATGTGATTGATTGCATTTTAACTCACCTTGGCTGATAGCCTCTCATAAATACTATAGAAACACGCAGCCATTCTATCATCATAAACGTTAAAGACAATTCTTCTTGTTTTTGTCAGCCGGAGTTCTAATTTCAATTTTTAGTTTAGTTGAGGATTGCGGCTATTGAAGAAAATATTCCAGTTTAATGTGACATTTTTATTTTTATTAATTCCGACGTTTCGGCTGGTTCCCAGCCTTCTTCAGGGTTTTCATTCTACAACATAACTGTATTTTATAAAAAAACTAAATAATTAGAACTAAAATTCTATAAAAAACTTTTACCCAACAGCATAAGGATAGTTTGATAATTACAAAAGCTCATAAGGGGAATGCCACGGTCATAATGGACCGGTCCAAGTATGATGAAAAGATGGTGGAGCTTATTGGAGACAAAACGACGTATAAACCACTTAAAAGGGATAAACAACCTCTTTTCAAACTAAAAGTAATGGTTTCTGCAAAACACTGTTGGAAAAAGGATGCATACAGAAGGGACAATACTATCAGCTCATTAAATACAACTCAATACCTAGTAAAATATATGGGCTACCGAAAATACATAAGGTAGGGGGTAAGCTTCGGCCGATTGTCAGCTCCATCGACTCACCAACAATTAATTTGAGCAAATTGATCTTACCCTCACTGAAAGTATTGTCTACGGACAACCAGTATGACTGCAAAAACTCCTTCATTGTGAAAGAAAAACTTTCTGGTTTAATTGTCCCTAATGGATACATACATCCTGGCCTCATTTGATGCGGTGTCGTTATTCACAAACGTGCCAGTTCCTAAAGCACTATCCATCATCGAGAAGGAATGGGGTAAAATTGAGAGCTCGAAAAATACCTAAAGATCTTTTTCTTAACATTCTGAAATTCTGTTGTACGTCTTCCTGCATCACGTACAAGGCACAGTATTACCAACAGATCCGTGGTTTGGCTATGGGTGGAAATCTCTCGCCAGATGTGAGTAACATCTTAATGAACGATTTGATTGATGTAGTAATGAGCCAGCACAAAGACTCGATTTTGCATCTCACTAAGTACGTGGATGATCTGAGATGAACTGAGCAAAACCAGTTAAAAGAAATCACCGACGAATAAATGCGTAAAAAAAAATTTTTAAATTATTCTCAAAAAAACCCATAAAAAAGAGAAAAATACAAGTCGGTTCAATTTGTAAAGTATTACCACTAAACACAGTCAAACTAGTTCTGAAGAGGCGTCCACTAGGGCGCGAAACTAGTAAAAATAAAAAAATCAAAAAAGCGTCCGATAAGTCATTAAACCCCATCATAAAAATCAATCAATGTTTATTGGCAACTTCTCCAATTGTAGAGCTCTAAAAACTTAGTTTTTCTACTTCGTTTCTTTCTTTATATGATGGAGAAATAACGTTGGATTCGATTTCCTATCCTATTTTTTTGAATGCAGCACCGAAAGCTTTCGCAATGGACGGACGAAGCTCCTTTAAAATTTCTTTCCAGTTGTCGTTAATAAATACGTTCATGCTGTCTCCTAGGGGGGAGGGGGGGATTGAAATTGGAATATTGAATTTTTATATAAAGCAACCTAAAGCTTTGTCTCCGCTGAACAAATTGTCAAAATTAAGGTGAAGACGGTCGGTGTCTAATGTAAAATTGACGTGTTGAATTTGATAGGTGTTTCCATCTTTTTCAACTTGGCCGAATTTAAATTTCGCACGGCCGAAGAGTCTGTCCAAATGAAAATATCAATAAAAATTTCGGAGCTAAAACATTCGAAAATTAAAAATTGTTCGACAAAAAAACGAACCAAGATCAAGTTGACAATCGCCGACCACCGTTAATCGGGAAAAACATAACTTGTCCGTTTACTTTGTACTTCCCCTGAAGCTTCACCGTTGTTGGTAATTGATACTCCAAGTCTAAATCTTTCCAATCCATCCTAGAAGAAAAGTTGTTTTTCCCGAAAGTAGCATGAAGCTTACTTGGCTGATTTTATTTTAATATTTTTAACCCCTGTGACGTCCAAATCTCTCAAGTCGAGTTTGACACTAACCGGACCGCTTCCTTGCTCGATTTTGATCAGTTTAAACCGCAAGGGATCCAACGGAGTTACCCCCAAAGAAGGTTTGCCTCTAAATAATTCGTACTTAAAATATTTTTTCTTATAACAAAAGATTCACCGTTGGCCATGTCATAGATAGCTAACTCGACAGCTCTTCTAATAAATTCGTTGGCTCTCCTAGTTAACAAGCAGTCCATGTTTTAGCTGGAAATATTTTAAAATGAGTTATTTTATTTTTTAAATGTTATAGTAAGACTGCCGTTTATTATATTGCGTTGGGTTTTCAGCAATATAGATAATTTTCAAAGAAGCAACTTACGAAATA
Organism: Orius insidiosus; assembly: GCA_014119065.1. Lineage (NCBI taxonomy): Eukaryota > Metazoa > Arthropoda > Insecta > Hemiptera > Anthocoridae > Orius > Orius insidiosus. The sequence goes on along the minus strand of JACGAQ010000412.1, from coordinate 43,817 downwards.
ATGTAGCAGCTTCGCCCGCTAAAATGGCAGATAAAACGGACACTAAAAGTATCATTTTTACTATGTTCCACGTGGTATCCTTTTTAATTTTTATATACGAAAGAATGAACACTCCCACTATAATGCATTGAAATTTCTTTTTAATGGCCTTGCCGTCGGATTGAGAAGTCATTTTTTCCGACAGGCTTCCCTTTTAATTAGGCGTTATTAGATGACTACTCATCAAAAAAGTTTGTCATCACGCTGATATTTAATTTCTCATTTACTTTGCACGTGCCAATTTTCAAACAATTTGTGTTTTCAAAAATGATTAGAAATGTGCAAAAGCTCAAGTATGTCGCGTTAGTTCGTTTAAAACTCAATTAGTTCGATGAATCCATAGGTCGCGCTGTAGCGGTTCGCTAGAACATATGTTTTAATTTATATAGTTCAGTCTAAAAGAATAATTCATCCGAATCACATTTATTTCATACGAATTATATATCTACAAATTAGTGACCTATCGGCTTGCATCGACAAAAAAGTCATTATTGAAAAATTCGGTTAAGCGGTACAAAAAAGACAGACCAGGTCCCGATAATGATTACGGGAAAATAGATGATCCGGATGAAATGTTACAACTAGAGGGAGTTACAAGGGGGCCTCGGTACCTCCTGGGTGGCCTGGAGGACCAAAATACCGGGTAATGCCTCAGTTGGACTTTAGGACATACCCCAAGCCCGACCACCACGTCCTCGTCGTGTACCCTGGGCAACGCGATGAGCGGCTAACGGTGGAGGGCAAGAGCGACTCCCGGCGCTATAACGGGGAATACAGGCTAAGGGAGACAGATTTGTTACAGGGACGAGGGGGGCGTGCTTGATAAAAATATAAGGTGGATCTCCGACAAGGAGTATATTGTGGGCCATTCATCCCAGGGTTTTGAACTCGACGAGGATAGTGGTGGAAATGAGAAACATTGCTGCGGGAACGATAGGGATATCTTCTGTTAGCATTCAAGTTTGGAGCCTGGTTACTGCCAGGTCTGGTGAAGTTTGGTTCAAAACTTCGTTTCGCCACCTCTGAGGAACTCAAATCAGACGGAACCATTGATACCAACATTATTGCTTTTAAGACAAGACTCGCCCCAATTAAAACTGTGACGATTCCAAGACTTGAACTTGAGTCAACTGAAAAACTTGAACTTGAGTCAATTGAAAACGTTTGTCGCTCATAGAGTAGCAGAAATTGTAGAGCATTATCCCATCGACTATTGGAATCACGTGTCATCCGAGAATAACGCAGCAGACATCGCGTCAAGAGGATGCTCACCTAACATACTCATGAGAAACTCTGCCTGGTGGAAAAGGGGGTAACTTTACCCAGCTCCTCGAGCTCCTCCTCGTCCTCTTTGCTGCTTGACGTTTTCGCCAATGACAAGGCTTCACCCAGATTAAATATAAATCTTTCGTAGAAATCATCTATTTTTGATATACGGGCTTTAAATGTGGATATATTCTCCGGATTTTCGCTTTAAGAGGACTTTAAGAAGTGATTTAAGCTCTGTTAATCTGTTCATTGGTGCCATCATGAATAAATTTTAATAAGGGAAGGCAAATATTTCAAATATGCAAAATGACGATTTGGAAAATTTCAGAATGTAATAATGACGAACATTTGATAACATAGGGTGTGTAGAAACAAAGAAAATTCCTTATGCCAAGCTTAATCAAAGAAAATATTTAAGTAGCTCGAGATCAAAAAAATTACGATTTAAAATTTACAAAATATAAATCTATTTTTAAACAAAATGAAAAAAAAAAAAAAAAAAAAAACAAAGAAAAGTTCGATTTAGGGACGTTTAAATTTAATGATTTTACTTTTATTAAGAAGCGATAAATTCTAAAAATAATTTTCAAAGATAAGGGATTAGGCTTAGGTCGAAATCAAAACAACTGCTTGTCTTAACTCGTGAGAAAATACGAAAGTGGAATTTTAATAATTTAATTATTTAGATTTTAAATTTTTTTATTATTAAATCGAGACTTTTTATTATTTACTATTATTATTATCCGACCTTGGAGGACCAATTTGTTAAGGCCGAGGACCTTTTTGTCATAAGAGACAGGCCTTCTCGTTCCCTAATTTTTTAATTTTAAAATTTTTATGTTGTTCTAAGCGTGAATTTGTAGAATTTTGATTTACCTTGTCGAAGGTGACGGTTGATGGTTGGACTACCAGCTGGTGTCCTTTTCTCGTTGGTTTTCGTCGCACTTAGAACTTTTCATTACGACAGACTTGGTTACGTGGGGGGCGTCCCCTATCTCTAATAAATTTTGAACTTAGAACTAATTTTAAGGATAATTTTAGTTAGCGTCAACAGAGGGGAAAAAGGGCAAAAAGAAGCGGAAAAAAGCCCAATTTACCACCCCTCCGGATTTAACACAGATCAACAGTCCTGAAGCCTTCAAAAGTTTTTGTTTTTCATGACGACAGTTCTCGTCGATAACCGAAGATCTCTCGCCTAGTCGACGTGATATCTACCGAAAAGCTGCATCCACCTTCGGTCGCAACAACGTTTGGACGTCGGGTGGCGTAATCAAGATCTCGTACCAACAAAGAAACTTCTCTGCCACTCGTATGGATCAATTCCCCAGTGCGATTCCCCGACGAGGATAAATTTTTTCTTTTCATAGCTACAAATTTGTCTATTTATAGTTTCGCTTCAATTTTTTTTAAGATAACCTTTTTTTTGTGAAATTTTTTTCTTTTTAACTTACATTAGATTTAAGTGATAACGTAATTCAATATGGTGTCGTGTACCCAAGAATGTGTTTGTGGGATTGGACACACTTTATTTTGGGGTCTTCGACGCAGTAGCTGCGTATAATGATGGAAATATTGCATGCTGCCGGGTGCTTCAAACCCTTGGTTTCGAGCCCGGCCGCCTTTGCGTAAAAGCTGTGACCAAAAATGACGTCAGGACAGACGTCACAGCCTCGGGAGAGGAAGGAGAACGATCGGGTTATCCGGAGCTATTCGAGTTGGGACAACGAAAAAGCACGCTGGCCGGTCTCGCCTTTCTTCAAAAAACTCATCCGTTTCCATCCGGTGTTTTCACCAGTTTTTATTCTTTGAAGCCTCGGGTTCTCTTTTTTTCATCGCCCTGTGTTTTTTTTGTTTCGGCTTCTGCTCAGCAGGAGCAGTTGAAGCCGTAGGGGCTGGATTAGGAGGTGTCACAATGTGATTTTCCTGATTGGTGAAAATCTTTTGCAGCTGTAAAAACTGCTGCATTGTGTCAGCTAAGGATACGAAGGTTTGATCCTGCTTTCCCTTATGAAAGGGTTTTTTTGTTTTTTTTTTGTAATTAGCGTTGTGATCGCTTTGGGAATTTTTTTTATGAGGCCTGTTGCCATATTCATGGTTGTTTTGGCCATTTTTGTCTTGGGATCCCTTATCCCGATTAGTATCACTTTGAGAAGTGGATGGAGCATTGGAACTATTCCGATCATATTTCCCTTATTGATAATTTTTGTGATACCGGTTTTTTCCCCAGCGACGGTTAGACTGTTGACCTTGACTGGAGTGTCAGAATGGTTTTTTTGTCCATAGTTGGACTTCTGGTCTTGGTCAGACTTATAGTATTGGGTCTTTAGGAAATCTGGATTGAAGTTGGGAATGGTCGTTTGTCCCGAGGAGAAGGCTGATCGCTCATTGACGCAAATTTCTACGTCTTTTAGCCTGCGGTATAAGGCATCATATGAGGTGATCGTTTCAGCATTGCCAAAATGCATGAGGAATTTAGGAAGCAAGGACATGACTATTTGTTTACAATTTTGGACCTCATCATTTTCCCTAAACAAACGGGCCAACATTATTTGAGTATCCACATACTCTCTTAAGTCAGTACCCTCTGACTGAGGACGGAAAAGTAACAGTGTCTTTGCTTGCAAGCATTGACGTTGACCTAGCCCATGGGTCATTAACGACTGACTGAACATATCGAACGAAATATGAGGATGAGCCGCAGCATTATAAATGAAGTTTGCGGACAGGATATTTTCAGTATTGTCTGCAATGATGGATAAGATCTGTTTTATCTTATTTGGTGCTCTCTGAACCATTGGTACCAAAGTTTTCAGAAAACTCACAAAGAACTCTGAAAGGACAGTGACCTCGGTGGCCGGCAATTCGGTGTCCATTGCGGGGGAGGGCTCCTTAAAAATAAAATTTAAAACCTTGTCATGGTTCGTCGACATTGTTCTCATGGACAACATGCCAATCCCTTTATTGTTGGGTTTTAATTTCATGAAACAAACAGGCTTGACCCTGGACGCAGGCTCAAGACAGATTTCGTTTTCATATAACCCTCTCAAAACCTACTCCTTGTTGTCATCAACTTCCGATGTGCTTCCAAAAGATTCTTTCCCAGAATCCGATTCTGCTTCGGAAGATTATGATGACTCCTTTCCCTTTCCTACCCCCTCATTTTCCTTAGTCCCCACAGCCCTTATAGGGATCGATATGTAAAAAGTTTCCGGACGTCTTAACAGATAAAATAGGCGAAGCCAAGGGTTACTTCTTGAAATTCATGTTAGGGACATACCTCCAATTAATTCGCCTACGTATCCTCTGAACCCGGTCGATCTGCAAAAAATGCGTTCTATTATAGATGAGCTTCTGGCTCAACGGATTATTCGTCCTGCTTGTACAGCATGGAGTTCCCCTGCCTTTTTAGTTGCCAAAAAAGGGACTCAAGACAAACGCCTTGTCGTAAACTATAAAAAGTTGAACGAAAATATCGTCTTCAGTGCATGGCCACTTCCCAAACTTGACGACATTTTTCAGCATCTGCATAATGCGGCTTACTTCACGGTACTTGATTTATCGCAATCCTTTTTTCAGTTACCTCTCTGCCCCTCTTCGCAGAAGTATACTGCTTTTAAAACGCCCTTTGGGCATTTCCAGTACCTTCGTGTTCCTATGGGTATTAGCCTTGGTTCACAAGCCCTCACAGAATACCTAGAGAAAATCTTTCATTCCATAAAGTATAAATTCATGTGGAATTATGTCGATGACATTATTATCTACTCTCAAACGATTCAAGATCATCACAGTCATCGTAGACTTCGCACACACAAACCTATCCATTGACCCGGATAGATATAGCTGCGGTCAAAAAGTTTTTGCCGCCAAAAAACCTTCACGAGACCTTGTCGTTCTTGGGTTTCTGCTCTTTTTTCGCGAAGTTCATTCCGAACTTTTCTGAACTCGCTGCTCCTCTTCATGCATTAAAGTCTTTAGGGTCGCGGTTAGTATGGACCTTTGAGTGCCAGCTCGCTTTTGAAAAGTTGAAAGAAATTTTAACATCGCCTCCTGTTTTGGCCTTGCCAAATTTTAATAAAAAATTCCTTTTATATACAGATGCTTCAGGCATCGCGGCAGGCAGTCTGCTGGCACAGGAGGATGATCAACGTCAAACGAGACCAATAGCCTTCTTCTCAAAGAAATTTAAGGGCTCGGAGTTGAACTACTCTGCATACAAAAAAGAGCTCTACGCAGTGTTACTGAGCTTCAGACACTTCAGAAAGTTTTTAACCCATAATCCCTTCTGTCTATACACAGATTGCAGTGGACTAGTTGATTTCCTTAAAGGTGATAGGTCTAGGATCCTTAGCAACCCAGCAGTTAGGTGGATAACCGAATTAGACTCCTATAAATTTGATATAGTCCATGTTAAGGGTAAGAGCAACACGGTTGCTGATTTTCTTTCTCGTTTTCACGAAGGAAACATGGAATCCCCTTCAAGCGAAACGATTTTATTTATTTCGCCTCTAAAGAATCTACCTTCCTTTTTTTCAGATTTTGGTACTCTCCAAAAAAAAGATCCTTTTATTTCGTCGAAGTTAGCTGCTCGAGATTCCGAATACGTAGAGAAAAACGGTCTCGTTTTTTATGTTCCTTCTCGAAATAAATCCTTACAGAAAATAATCGTGCCGGATTCCATGAAGGATCCCATATTCGATTATTTTCACGTAAGTTCGTATGGAGCTCACCAAGGTTTGGCTAAAACCTTGAATAGAATAAAAGCTCTGTTTACGTATCCTGAGATCAATCGAGATATCAAGGCCAGGGTTCGTGCTTGTAAAGTCTGCTGTTGCGTCAAGCCCAACAACCATCCCTACCCTCAGGTGCTTCACAGTACTCCACCTTCACGCGTCTTTGAACGCTTATACGTGGATTTCATAGGTCCACTTCCGACTTCTTCCAAAGGAAACAAGTTTATTCTGATAGCTGTCGATGGATTTAGTAAGTTCATTTTTGCTATTCCATGTCGTAATACGACATCAGATATTGTCATCCGATCGCTAAAGAATTACATTTTTTCACAGCACGGACTTCCTTCGCACTTGATTACAGATCGACAGTCATGCTTCAGATCTGCAGCCTTCCGTCATTTCTTATTTGACTTAGGCGTAACATACATTGCCAACATAACGCATTATCCGCAATCAAATTTGGCGGAGCGTTATATCCAAGGCCTAAAAAAATGCATACGTGCCTTCCATGGAAATTCTCAAAAGAACTGGGAAGACAATCTTTTTCTATTCGTATCTGCGTTGAATTCATCCCAACATGAATCGACTAAATCTACTCCGTCGCTGTTGTTTCTGGGGCGAGAGTTACAACATACACTGATTCTTAAATTTCATCTTGAAGATTCACTTACCCACCTTTCTCACGATCAGCTTGCACAGCTGTTAAGCAACGCTTATGACAATCTCATTAAATCATACCAAATAGGAAAAAGCGCGAACGCGCCTTAACACCTGATGATTTGCCAAAAATCGGCGACATAGTATACCGTAAAACTTATATACTTGCCAACAAGGCAAAAAATATCCAAGTTTCCCTTTCCCCAAGTTTTTCGGGTCCATACAAAGTCATAAAGATTTTTAACCGGGTATCATATCTCATAGAACTTGTATCAAATCCGAACATAAAGGTTCATGCGCATGTGACCCAATTAAAGAGAGGAGATACCTCACAGATCACCAATTATGACTAATTCTCCTGAAGCCAATATCATGAAATCATACTTTAATTAATAAAATTTTTTTTTGTCAAGTGCTTCTAGCATATGTTCGTCTGACTGTCCTTTGTACAATCCTTTGTCCTTTGTACACTTATTAATGAAACTTTTTTTTAGCCTTTATATACTTTACATCTTGTATTTTTGTATTTTTGTACCTCGTCTAATTCTGGAGGCCTCGCCTACTATAATAATTGTGAACCCCCTTCCCTACGTCGACAGCGGCATCTTCAGAATGCGTCGTTCTTCAGAAGTTCATCGCTCATCGTTCATCGCTAAGTTCAGCATTTTTCTTTTTTTCTCTTTTTTTTCTTTTGTGCGTCGGAGGAGTATTTGTGACCAAAAATGACGTCAGGACAGACGTCACAGCCTCGGGAGAGGAAGGAGAACGATCGGGTTATCCGGAGCTATTCGAGTTGGGACAACGAAAAAGTACGCTGGCCGGTCTCGCCTTTCTTCAAAAAACTCATCCGTTTCCATCCGGTGTTTTCACCAGTTTTTATTCTTTGAAGCCTCGGGTTCTCTTTTTTTCATCGCCCTGTGTTTTTTCTCTCCCGCGTAAAAAGTAGAAAATAAGGGACGGGCCGTCTTTAGGACTTGGTGTCCGACCCTCTTGTCCTCGTCGAGTCATCTTTTTTTACCAACACGACGGTTCTTCTTTTTTTCATTGTTCTGTGTTTTTTCTTCTCGCCGTACCCAAAAGAACGAAAAAAGAGCTGAGCGACAACCGCAACTTTGAGACTTCTTCCGGCGCTTAACTCGTCGCCACGTGCAGCGAACTTCTAGTATTTCTTATATTTGTGAAGGCGAGGTACACTTTAAAAAAATCCAAAATTTCAATTCTTTTTTTATATAAAAAAGCGTTATCAGTAATATCTTTTTTTTATCCAATCTTTTAAAAATTGAGAAGAAAGAAAAGGTAAGTTGGGCGATCCGCCAGAGACAACGTCTCACTTTTTTTAAAGATTTTATGCGATTACTTCCACGATCGTCATAAAGCCCTAAGGAGAGCTGACGACATAAGATGATATGAATATGAGAGAAGCAAACAGAATGTTCTTGGAGGCCTCCAAGGAAGCCGATCCTATGGAGCGGGCGAATTTTAATTTTTAAAATAATAATAAAAGTTTTATTACTACAAGGTTTTGGCTTATGCGTAATCGCGCAAATAGGGTACGTGTATTTGATGCTATTAAAAGTTTTATATTTATTGAATTTATTATTTTCCTAATACCTTTCTATTTCCCCCCAGTAATATAACGCTTGTCTATATATTATTAATTTCATATTACATTAGAAGTTGAGGAAATGAGGTGAACAGATGTAAAATTCAGATTTTTTTTCAAAATTTTTTTTCGAACACTTCCGATCATTAAAACTTAAAAAAACTTATACCGTTGGATGCAGAAAAGGTTAAACTTTAATTTAAAAATAATAAAAAAAACGATTTTTTTTTTGGAAAAGGGAAGAGTACCCTTTGGGAAAAGTCGATCAGTGCGACGTATTACATGAAATTAATTTTTGTGACGTATATCAAACGGTACCTATTTAAAAGTTATTTTTACTTCAAATATTTTAGGAAAGTTACGACATAAATGAAGTGATCAGAGAGCACGTCGCCAAAGCCGAATGGTGTCGGTAAATTGGAGTTGGAGGAGCTCATGATAACCGATGTCGAAATGGGTATGGAAATAAATTATGCAGCATTTTGTTTTGATAAGATTTAGGGGTCCAGCAGGTTTTAGTAGTTTTATTAGTAGGTAGGTAGTTATTTAGTTAATACTGCCACTTTTTAAAAATTGTTCTTATGTGATGACGAAATTGATTCGCTCGTTCGGCTGAAAGCTTCGAAGACTTCGGTGCTCCAAAACCGGAAGGTATAGCATTAATTGAATTTTTTTTTTTCTTGAGAGAAAACAAAAACATTAATTTTTTACAGTCGATAAAAGGTTGAGACCTCCCGTCGTAAGAAAAGACGTTCCCAACATGCAGCTTCCGAAGTCCGACGGCCGCGTATGTCTTTAAATGCTTTAGCGAATCCATAGGATATGTTGCTAGGAAGCAAAGAGTGGTAAAGGGACGTGAAAATCCCAAGTGGCTCCCACTCGCTTCCGATATAATGTTATTTCACAAAAAAATAAAGAGGACATTAACGGTTGCAAACAACAATTAAGTGTGCAGTATGATTACAAACTGGAAAAATTTATGTCGGGCGTTATTTTGTTCATTAGTTAATTTTAATCGGAAGCGAGTGGGAGAAGTTAGCAAACTTCGCGTCGAAGACTATAATCGGAAGGCGAAAACATGTGAAGATTCTGAGGCGTGGAGTTGCTTCAATCCGGCCCAAAAAATATTAGCAAATAGATACTACCATTTTTTTTATCGGGGGAAGAAGGGGACAACTGTCCCATTATGCTAAGCCCCGAAGATGTCGAAGGGATAGATTTAGTACTCAAGTACAGGGAGGAGGCTGGCGTAGCCGATACAAACCCATACCTGTTTGGACTGGGGGAGTTCAAAACAGGTTTAATGGGAGTGATTGTACGCCACTATGCTTATTCTTGTGGGGCGGCTGCCCCAAGAGCATAACGGGCACCAACTTAAGGAAACATTTAGCCAGTGTGTCCCAAACCTTAGCGCTGTCGGAGAACGAAGTTGCGTTACTCGCTGGGTTTATGGGACACACTGAAAAGACCCACCGAGAGTACTACAAGCTACCTAGTGACGTTATACACGTCACTAGGTTGCCTTCTCGCTGTGAGTGAGGGGCGGGTTGGGGAGCATGCCAAATGGCATTGGAGGATATTCCCGTCGATGATTCGATATTTACCAAGCCCTCCGCCCTCACCAACCACAGGAGAATGAGCCCCCTCGGTGGTGCAAAATGCTCCGCCTCCCTCATCGCCGATCCCTTCGACATCGATGGGCCCCGAAAGTAGTGAGTCCCCCCCATATGAAAAGCTAACAGCGCCTCAGAATCCTACTCATCGGAAGATGAAATATCAGAAGAAAGAGATAGTACCTTCCAAGAGAAAAAGATGCTATACCAAACGGATCCCATGGTCGACACCGGAAAAAAAAAGCGATCATGGGATTCTGTTCACCGTAAATTTTCAGTCCGGGGAAAAAGTTACCGTCCCTACCACAGTGCAAAGCAATGATAGAGAAATATTCCGTACTAAAAAATAGGACGGCTCCTCAAATAAAAACATTCGTTAAAAACATGCAAAATAAGAATGAACGATTAAGAAAAAAAAATAGAATAGTAATTGTAAAATAATGTAATTGTAATAATGCAATAATGTAATTGTAAAATTGTAAAATAATGTGTAATAAAATATGTGTAATAAGCTATCTAGAGTTTTAATTTCCTAATTATTAAACGGTGTATTTGCTGAAAATTTGGAGATCAGACTAACGGTACTGCTGCAGTGCAGTTTTTTATTTATTATTTATTTCCTTATTTACTTTTTTTATTTGTTACTTCTTTTTTTATCCTTTCTATCCTTCTATCTTATTTTCTTTTTTATCCTACACCCAACAACTTATTTTTTTAGTTATATTTTAGAGAGTTGATGATGACGTCCCCGGAGGAGATAGGTCTAGTTCCTCCGGAGGAAGTATATACGACCAGTTTCTACGACCAGCAATATCAGGCACCTGTCACATTTTTCTTCTATTTTCGTTGAGGGACTTTTAAAGCTGCCCCCGAGCTGAGGCGAGCACTTATGCCTCCAGTGTTGCATCGCTCGATTTGGAGCTTTCCTTCCCGACCTCAATGGGCAGACGGAAATTCTGTCCGAAGACCACCGGAAACAACTTTGTCGCCACTTACCCGCTCGAGCTGAAGGTATTTTTTTTTAATTGTATTCCCATCTTTCTTTTTAAAGATCCTTGAAATCTGTTTACAACATTAATTTATTCCTCTTTTTGTTGAACTATCATTAAACTATAAATACACTGCTAATTTAGCAACAGGAATGTAGAAATATGTTTGATAAGAGTAAAAGCCAATTAAAAAACTGTTAACATAGTAAGATAGGATCGAAGGGTTGTTCACCCAGGATTGATAAGAGGAATTGAATAATTAAATACTTTTTAATAGAGTACTCTTATGTCAAGTACCTACTCCTACAGGGGTGTGCCACATTAAGTGGACCATCTATTTTCCCCCTGAAATTTAAAGTACGGAGTCTTCTTTTTATGCCATATAGTCATTCAAAAATTGCATTTTTTTTTTTCAAATTATTGAATCCAATTTTTTTCCAGGCTACGTATGGACTTTAGTTTTCAGCACGTCCACTCATGGTTTCTCCCTCAATTCTATGTACAGAAAAATGACGAGGCTTGAAAGCCCCATCCTCATGGTTATTCAAGATACAGACAATAACGTAAGCTTGAGAACCAATATTTTATATGTTTATAATATATTTTATAGGTTTTTGGTGCGTTAACGTCATGTTCGTTTAAAGTAAGCGATCATTTTTACGGAACGGGCGAAAGTTTGCTGTTCCGATTCCACCCGACATTCAAGTCTACAATTGGACGGGCGAGAATATGTTTTTTATTAAAGGAAATAACGAATCTTTATCAATCGGTGCTGGAGAGTAAGTTTTTTTTAAATAAAATGGATTTGTTTTTATATTTTTCCAGTGGTAAATTTGGTCTTTGGCTCGATGGTGATTTGAACCAAGGCAGAAGCGAACCGTGCGCGACTTATGGTAACGAACCACTTTCTCCGCAACAAGATTTCGTAGTCAAAACAATCGAGTGCTGGGCATTTTTCTGATGTGTCGATTAGTCAAACGCATTTTTGTTATTTCGTTCAAAGAAGAAAAAGGCACGAACCCTCGTGATCTCTTCAACCTCGAACACAGGGACTCCTGAATCCTTCTTCTGGAAGGTAAATACCTGTAGTATCTAGCACTTTAGTGAAGTCAATTCATTAAATAAATAAAATAAATCATTAAACACTGATTGTTGTACGCATAGAAAATTGTATTTTTGTTAGTTTGAGTGTTAAATTTTTAAATATAAGCCGTTTGTTTACTCTATACAAAGAGAATTGTATATTTATATTTATTTTTAAAAAGTAATATATACGAAATTGGGAAAAATGGTAGAGGCAATGAAAAAATTTTCTTTCACTACAGTTACCTGACCTTAAAAATTTCACAAAAACAAATTTTTTTTATAATTCACTCGGGCTCGAGATTCAAGCTAGTCCATCACAGTTTTTTTCCTCTTTAATTTTCTCAGATCTGTCAGTGAGAGTAAGCCAATGTAAAGAGGCCATTTAGCACTAGTTTTGTGTTTAGTTAGGCCAAGGGGCTAGAAAATATTTCTAAAAAAAAAAGTAATCGGAAAACGTGCTTTGTCTAGGGGTAGTTTTGACAGCATTAGCATTTTTTTAGCTAGTCTGTATTCGCTACTCATTGTATTTAGCCTATATGTTATGAGTTAGATCTGTATCAAAAAGTTATCACATAACTGCCCTTCTTATTGCAGTATTATTCTGTATTTAATTGTAATATGAAATTTAATATTTTAAAAAATCTTTTTTTTTTTTTAATTTTCTTTGTTTTTAATTTAACATTTAATTTGTAATTTTAATAATGTAAAATAATAATAAGTAATAAAAAAATTTCGTTTACCATATTTCATCATTTTTATTTTTATTCATCAATTTATGTTTCATTTTCCTTTTTATTTTATGGAGGTAAGTTTAAAAACATCGAACTGAAAATTGCATTTATTCAATCATTCTGGCACATATCATTTTTTTAAAATTACGACAGTTTAACTAAAAAATACATAAGCATTGTTGAAATTTTGAGATGAAAAGGTGGTGCCACCTTTATTAGGGTTAAATCTCAAAAATATTCACGAGCTCAACAAAATTTTTTCTCGCTTCATTATTTCGCAAACTTGCAATTTTCCACCTCCAAATTTTTCAAGTGACAATGCTTGTGTATCGAATACGTATTAGCACTAATCGGAAATGAGAACGAATGTGGAAAATCGGACAAACAGCACAAAGTCGTGAGGCTTGGGAAGGCCCCATTTTTGTTTTTCCAAGAAGCGGAAAAAGAAAAAAAAATTAACGTGGCTGTGTACGATTTTGTTTCGATAATAAAATACAAAAAAATTGTATTTAGAAGTTGCTTTATCTTGTTGTGTAAAAAACCTATGTATAAACATAAAATATTAGATGTAACTAAAATGATACATTCACTATTTTCAGTTTTTGGGTCTCAATGGTCCTACAATCAAAATTTTTGACCTAATTAATTCTAGAATATTATTTATTGCATTATGCAAAACACTTTTTGACTAAAATTGAATAAAACAACATTATTGGATTGAGAATTTGAGAAGTTATAAAAACTGCCAGGAATAAAATTTGTTTAAAGACTCAACATCTAGGTAACTCCATTTTAAAGATTTTTTTTCCAGAACAAGGACCAATATTTAAAACGTGAATGTGTCATTAATCTTTTTTTTAATCGCATTTGTAATCATGTATTTGAAAATGAAAAACAAAACTAAAAGAATGATGTTATTTTGTAGCTAAATGTCACTGTTAGTAGATAGAACTGAAAAAACCATGTATGGACTTAATGCCTAACATCAATATTTACATTAAAAGGCGTATTTTGATGTTTTGTAGATTAACGTGCTCATTAGGATAATCGAAGAGAAAATAAAAAAAATACCAAGGCCAAAATGTGTCAGAAAAATCTGAATTTTGACGATCAGAAGAGGTTCCATGGGAAAATTTGGGATTTTCATCCTGAGATTGGAAATCCAGGTTGATCCTGTTTCCTCTGGTAAAACTTGTTTGAATTATTTAAAACCTCTTTAAAATAGGATTAGGACAGTTCAATATCTACTTAATTTAAAGGATGCTTAGGAAACGAATTCAAAAAGTTTAATTTTTGTAAGGAGAGCGAAAAAAAAATTGTTATTAACTGGAAAATATTTGATGTATAGGATTCATGTAATCAAAATGCCTCTGAAATAAACTTCTTATTTCAAATATGTTTTAAACTTTCCCAGATTTCAGATCCAAAAACTATCCTCCAACTCCTAAGAGTGTGAGGAGTTCATTCGAGATTTTTCACACATGAAAAGCTACAATCAAGAAATCAAACAACTTTCCTGTTCAAAGAAAATTATTTGTCTAGAATAAGAGGATTGATTAAGAAAGCGAGGAAATCAAGAAGGTGAGGAGAAGCATCTATGGTAAAAAGAGTTTATGCCATTCCTTTAGCCATTTTTAAGACAAAAATTTATTAATAACATTTTTGAACGTTGCCCTTGGTTTATATGCAAGAAACACCCATTATCCGGAAGATTTTAAGGGGTTTCCCTGAATTTATAAATGGGAATTGCCTTTTTTTTAATGGCTTTCTCAACGGTTTTTTGTTGAAAAACCACCTTTAATGGAATTCTCCAAAATAAAGAATTCAAAATTTATTATTGTATTGACTGTTGGATGCATCAGGCATTCCGCAATCAGTAGCTAGAGCAGCAACAGTTAGTTTTTTCTTTTTCTTTTGCAAAACGCAGTTCTGAAAAGAAAAAGCAAAAAATCTAGAAAACTTAATTATCATAGGACTTTGATTGCGTGGCTACGACACGTCGGAATACATTCCAGAAAAATTTTCTTTCTACATATTTTCTTACAAGCTAATCGTCACGCGAGCAATTTTTTCTTTGATAGAGAAAAGGGGAAATTTCTTAAATACTTTTGGCAACCCTTATAAGTTTGTTGATTTTCTAATTAATGGAAGGTTTTTTGTGATACAGCGTTTTGTTATCGTGTAAAATAAAAAAAATTCAAACCGTAAACCTTACATAACGGTTTTTAAAGGTACGGGGACAGGGAGTTTAAAAAACGAGTTTCAAGTGGCTTCTTCAAGCTGTCGAGTTGGCAGGGGAAGGATACAGAGTGAAGACGTTGGACGTCGAGTTGGCGAGTAAGTGGGGAAGAAAGAAGGATTCCATCTAACGCGGGACTACTCCAAAAGCCTTCATCGTTTAATTAGTATTGTTTTAAACACGATGGCACCCAAAGGTAAAAAATCCGCTCCTAAAATGAGCGAAGGTGCCAAATCCTATCTTATCCTCTACAATCTCATTCAAGTGAGCGGGTAAGTCTTTTTCTTTTATTCTCAATTCCCTCCTAAATTTTAATTTTTTAGCTGGACTTACATTTTGGCGAAAATCATCTCTCATTTTATGGCCGGAAAACCGGCCGATTTGCTTTATTTAGAGAACAAATATTTGGTGCAAGTTTTTCAAAATTTGGCTATACTTGAGGTAATTTTTTTTTTCTACGCTTCTCGTTTAAAAATGGAAAGTTGATTTTTCACTTTCGTATTTTTTTGTCTGTAATAAGTTTAAGGCTCCCAAAACCGGTCTATGTAAGCATTTTTTTTTTTCATGTCAATTCTGCTTCAGGTAAACGCCAAAAATTTTTGCCTTGGAATTTCTTGAATTCTAAAGTGAGAGTAAACTTAAAAATTTATTTTTAACTCCGAGATTCCCATCTTGATATCCAATTTTGATTGATGGTTTAATAACTCAGTAGTTTTTGTGAAAGTAAAATAATTATAAGTGATAGTTGTACATTCTTAGTCAAAACTTGAGTAGAAATTCCAAATTCCAATGCCTCTTATTTCACTAAAAAATGACAGCTAATTTTAAAATGCATTGCATTTTTAATTTATTTATTTTGTTTTTCAATATTTTATTTATTTATTTTTATTTTTTTACTTGTGATTTTAATTTCCCATTTTCCGCCTTGGTGCATGATGTATAATTACCTGAAGCATTCTTAAAAATAACGACCGTAACTGATTTCTCTTGATTGCAACGTCGTTTTTTTTTTTTTTTTTTTTTTTTTTTTTTTTTTCTTTTTTTTTTTTTTTTTTAATGTTTTCAAACTTCTCCTTCCAGTCCTTCTATTATAATATTTAAAATAATCTAAACTGACTTTGAAGATAGATTAAGGATAAAAAATTCAGTTATAAAAAAAATTAACAAAATAAAAGGTCACTTTGTAACAATGGTTTCTCCATCTCATGTGGGAAATTTGTTTAAATTATAAAACAATTTTTTAACTGCTTGTCGATACCGTTTCGGAATCACTCTTTGGGAACCTTGAATTCAAATTTAAGAATTCAAGAGTTTTCAAACAGAAAAATTTCTTTCACATTAAAATAATTTGAAGAGAGGAATGTAGTGACATAAATAGCAAACATCACTCTCCTTACCAAAGGTTATTTTGGTCTATTATTTAGAGTCCTATTTTATTTTCCCGTTGACTATCAAATCTGCCGAAAGCATTTCATTTTAACCCTTGATTCATGAAAATGTTAATGCTAAAAGCGCTAAAGCAGGGGTTCCCAAATTGTGGTCTTTAAACCCCTTGGGAGTCCATGGAAAAGCTTGATATAAATTCGCTGAAAACAGAGAAATGAAACCCTGAATAAAAAGCATTTTCACATTTTTTTGTCTTTAAAAAGCGAGATGTTTCCCACATTTTAGTAATGTTAGCGTAGTCGGGGAAATATCAACAGAATCTCCAGGTTAAAAACCGGAGATAGCAACAGATTTAAGACTGTAAAACCATTTAATTATGAATAGATTTTTTGAAGACCAAAAATTCGTTTCATGCTGTCCTTGCCCTGCTTCTGTTTCTATGATTAAGTAAAAATTTGATTTTGATTTTTTTCCAGATATTTCATGTAGCATTTGGATTAGTTAAATCCGACTTATTGACGACAATAATGCAAGTATTTTCACGAGTTGCCCTCTGCTTAGGCGTCCTAATTCAGTCTGATGATGCTCAACGGTGTATCGGAATCACCCCAATGCTTACAGCATGGTCGCTCTCGAAATCATCCGTTATTTATTTTACGTTCTTACTTTAGTCGAATATGTTCCATATATCGTACTTGGTGCAGGTAAATAAATAAAATTACGTTTTGTAGATTTCACTTCAATTTTTTTTAGGTATACGTTTTTCTATATTCTGTATCCTGTGGGAGTCTCGGGTGAGCTTATCTGTATGTATTACTCGCTGCAGACTTTCAGTGAATACAACGCTCACTATATGCCCTCTGATTACTGCGATATATTTAGATACTTCCTTATGGCTATAATGGCCTCATATATTCCATGTAGTATTCTATTTATTTATTTTATTTTTTTACTTTCTTTTTTAGTTTTTCCCAAATTGTACCTCCACATGGTGAGCCAAAGGAAGAAAATCATCGGAGGAAAACCTTCAAAGCCTGCTAAAAAGACTCAATAATTTATTTATTTTTAATGTTTCATTAAGTACAAATTTAGCCATTCCTTGCCGACATTCACATAATTAAACTTTTTTTTTTCTTTAAACCAATTGATTTATTTTGAAGACCGATTATGTCTTGGTGTTTTGATAATGATATTGATTTTGTTTGTCTAAAAAATTGTTTTTACGTTTTGCGTCTAATTTTATTGATTTACCATCATCAGAATCAAAGCTCATTTTGTTTATGAAAGCCCTTGAAGAAAAACAATGAAAATAAAAAAGTTCAATTTATTGCACCATTTCTGGAGATTCTTGGGATTGTATACGTTTTATTACGACAAGAAGAAAAAAGGACGATTTTCTTATATTGTTTTCTTTTTTGGAGTTTTCCACATTTCTTGGTCTATTCCATTGTGTGTTTGGAATCTTTGGTCAGACATAATAGCCGACTGTGAGAACTCTATAAGAGCTTCAAATACCACAACGACTGTGGTGACCTGCTGTGACATTCTTAGCTTAATTTTGGCGACAATAGTGAGTTTAGCTTTTGCATCGATAAACTTTCAAAAACTTGCTGAAATAAACACACTGTTGGTGAAGTTCAAAATAAACTTGGACCAACAAAATGCCTTATGAGAGTCGAACGAATCGCATTCTTTCTTGTCTTCCTTCACATAGCTTTTCTGATCATAGATGTAATTATTAGCCTCGAGTATATAATTATGTTTATACCCCTTTACATCTTTCACATGATAATATTCAGCGTTGAAATACAAGTTTTTACTATCGCACTTAAAATTAAGTTCCTTTTTAAAATGTTGAACAACAAAATAGCATTGGCGTTGACAAAAAGAAAACTTCTTTTTAAAAAAGTACTTCCTCCTACAGATTTAATTACAGGTTAGTTCCATAATAGCCATGATTTTTATTTCAAAAAAATTTTGCAGGAAAAAAGTTGAAACTTCTTCAGAAGTGACGAGTTGTAGTGAGATCCACTGGACAATTTGTACCATAATCGATTTATTCAATAGTGCCTTCGGCATCCAACTTTCTGCCGTTTTTCTCTCTATATTTTTTCATATGATAGTCACGCCTTTCTTTATATTCATAACTTTGTCGCAGCATGGACAGAACTTTTCAATCCCAAAATTAGTCTTGAAATATTTTGGGCTTTCGCTCATTCCTCACAGCTATACATCATCATCTGGCCCTGCTCAGCGGCCAAAGACGAAGGGCAAAAAACGTCCAGAATTATTTGTAAATATCTATCCAAAGATTTACCAGAAGATCTTAAAAAACAGGTAGAACAATACCTAAAAACTATATTTAAATATTTTTTTAGTGTTCTTTATTTCTTCAACAACTGGTTCATCATGACGCTTCTTTTTCTGTGTCTGGATTATTCAAACTTGACCTCTCAGTTATAACTAATGTAAGCATAAATTATGCTTTTAACATTAATTTAATACGTTTTCATTATTCCAGGTTGTCGGGGCTATATCAACCTATCTTGTGATATTAATACAGTTCCAGAGTTCAAGTTTGGAATGTGAAAATTGACTAAACCAAGAAAAAAATAAAATGTTTAAAAAAAGAGCTACTTATATTTTACAAACATTAATGAAACAAGTTGTGCCCATTGAGCTTACTGTGATAATACATATCATTATTTAATGTTAATTTTAGAACTTCGGGAGTTTCTTTTTCTTTGTAATCCACAACGTAGACAGGACGAGGTGGGCGAATCTTTCGTCCAAATCTTCCATCTTTTCTTTGCCAAAGTCCAGACCTTGGCCTGTTTCCAAGTTCTCGGTTTCTTTGGGCACTTCCAATATGGGTTTTGTTATGATCGACATTGGAAAGGCGACCTGAAGATTTTAATGATTGTATTAAAAGAATAAATAAAAACTTACCAACAGTAGCCATGCATTCTTGGGTAAAGAAACTTCTAATTTTGATGGCAACTGGATGACAACTCTTTTGCCAACTTTTCTTATGATGGTTGCGCTTGTACCAGCAGCTTTGATGTAGAAAGCACCTTTCCCAGGTGTCATCTCGACTGAATTTACCGAAGTGCCGACTGGAAGAGCACCAAGTGGATATGCATCACCTTCATTAGCGAAAACGGGAATACGAGGGATTTCTCCTGAAGTTTTTATTAGATCGCCGGCTTTCATATTTTCTGTGGCGAGTATATAACGCATCCTTTTACCACCGACGACCAAAGCGATTCTGGATGTACGGCACCAATCGATCATCACTTCAACCACCCTTTCAACCAATGGAGGACCCTCTTTAGGCCAAATCGTTTCCAGTCTATCCAATGATACTTCCTTTTTATACCACCTCCAATACCCTGAATTACGACTCGCCCTAAAAAAAAAATTAGCATCCAAATCTAAAAAAATAAAATAATTACCAGACACAGGATCTCTCCCAGCTAAATTTGTACTTTCTAAGGGCTTTATCGTGTATTCTTCGGGAAAATGTACCTGTCGTCTGAATCGGCCAGCTTTGTGGCCTTTATTGCTAGGCAAAGTGACATCTTTGCATTTATGCCGAATTGAAAGGGCAGAAAACGCTGTTGGATTTGATTTAAATCATTTCTAATGGGTACTTTCTTCAGTAAAGACAGCAACATCGACATTTTACTAGAAACTAAAGGCAGAAACTACTGAACTGTAACCTCCTGTGATATTCTATCAAGAATAACCTTGACAAAAATTCTGAAACCTTTTTTTATGATGCCTAAGTGATAATTTACTTGACGTCATGGAGTTCACTCTTCTTATTTTATATGCCATGGGTGAAAAGAATTGGCATAATCACATCCTCCATGATAGAAATTAAATAGGATTAACGTAGCACACACATACAGTTAGACGAATTGTTTTATTTTCATTTACATATTTTAAATCACACAGGTTTTACATAAAGAACACTTACAACTTTTATGTAACGCCATTTTTCTCAATTATTATATATTTCTTAAACAAAGCTTTACGAGCCTATTAAAGTATACAAGCCAGCCTTCATAATTTTCTTATAGCTGGATAAATTTTAAAATTGCCAAAAAAAAATTGTTTAACATTTTCTCATGCAGTTAGCTGCAATTTGAAAGCTAAATACATAGTAACAAAATAAACAATCTAAAATTTTATATTTTATAAATTTCTAGTAATATCACTTGTTTAAAATCAAGACAAAAAAACAAACTAGAACACAACAATTTTTTTCCACTAAAATATTTTTAAAAAACTATGATTTAAAAAATAACCAAAAATTATAATACAAGAAAAAACTTGAAGTTAAAAAATAAATAAAAGAAAAATTTTTAACGAAATTGCCAAAATCTAAAAAATATCATTTTTTCTTCTATTTTGACATACAATAGGACATTAAAAGTGATGTATAATACGTATATTGGCATAATTTTGAAGACATATAAATGAAATGGCGGTGAGGTGGCATTTTTCAATACAGGGTGTGCCATGAAAAGGGAACAAAAAACGTACCAGATCGTAAAGTTTTCGTTGTTTTTTCGTTGTACCCTGTTATATATGAAAAAGTCACGACCTGACGACATTGGAAAAACGCCACCAAATGGGAGGGAAACATTGAGTAACAGATATTGCACACCAAGAAGAAAAAAAAAGAAAAAACGAAGACAAAATTATTAATTTCTGACTAGTGTTGAAATTATCCTTGTCAGGAATGTGAAATAAACGTTCAAAATGAAAAATAGGGAGTTAAATTAATACTAAGACATAGGTACAAAATTTAGAGAGATAGAGTGAGAAAAAAAAGGGGGCTTGTATTGTTGAGTATCTGTCAATATTATAAGCTGAGTCAACAGCTTAGAGTGTGAAGTAACTAGCGACTGACCAGCCCTAATAATTTGCACATAAGAAAAAAAAGCTGCAGATTAAAAAGCTTTGTTTTAAACTGAATTTCCTTTTTTTCTCTCAAGCTAGACACTTATATAGATTATCCTTCATAATATCTTCTCGTTGGCACCATTCTTGAATCATCAAATAAAATTATAAAGTCTGAAATTGAATCTCTTGCCTCTTTTCTATAAAATTGGGCTTGAATTTAATCATTTACTTATTATTCTTCTTAAAATATTTAGGTACATAATTGATCCAAAAATGCCTCACACCGGGAAACTCGCTAAAAATGACAAGAAAAATAAAAAACAAAAATTGTGCATAGAACTTAAATCTAAGATACACAAAATTAGGAACTTGAAATTGAGCATAAGGTACTCCCTGAAGTTCATTTTGAACGAAAAAACAAATAAACTAAGAAAAACCAGACTTTTGAGTTGATAACATAAAAAATTAAACGAAACTATAAGCATTTTCTATGGCACGCCCTCCAACGACGGATGTGACCGATCCGCCTGATCCTGTCTCTTGAACTCTCTCCATTGATTCCGTTCTCGTACGAATGGATCCTCCATGAATGATGATTTCCCTCTGTTCTGGAGTCGGCGGCGCACGACGCTCACTATTTGAGGATGATGGTTGCCGTGGAGGTCGGTTAACTGAGGTTGCTACTACATAGTGTGTCAATGTGACATCTGCAGTACCGCCAGATTCTAAGGGTATTGGATGCTGTCTGAAGTGCTCAAGCATGTCAAATATAGACGCGAACCATAGATGCTGAACTCGGCATTGACTCGAATCATTGATGGTCATCCGCAGATGTTTAGCCCGACCGTGGAAATTAAAAGTCAAAACAAACTCTCCTTTTCTTGTCTCAGACTGCCTTACAAGAAAAACCCCATGGCCAGAAGAACCCGTATGGAGCACCAACGTAGCAGCTTCTGCCCTGGGCAGCGTTCCATGAAACCAAGGATATTCTTGAAGAACGACGGATAAATCAATTTCAGTTTCCGTTTCATCATAAGAACATAATTCAAAATTACTATTCGAAGCTTCCTGTAGTCGTGGTGGCAACTCTGGAGGATCTTCATCAACAGAACATTTTGCTAGGGCTGACATCGAGCCGGTCAGACTGTTAGAATCTTCAGGATTTCTTGTGCAATACTTAACAGTCGCTAACCACGATCGCATATCATCAATATCATGAGCTTCAATCACGAATTCCATATTATTATCGGCTTTTAAAACGAACGTATTTTCATGGTCAGGCATCTCTAAAGCAGTCGTCTCTCTCGCTTCTGTTATCAAAAAACAAAAAACGCCACTTTTTGGCTTTGTGGATTTCGGTGGCGAATAAAACTCGAGCATATATCCGCCGACGGTTTTGACCAAAGCTAGGCGGCATCTTTCCCATTTTTGTGTACCGTCAGGATTTTCACCGATTAAATAATTGACGATACCTTCTTTGCGACATTCCACGACGATTTTAGCAAGACGGGTTTTTGAGTTTTTGTCGATTTTAAGATTCTTGGAGGCATCATTTTCATCTGAGACTTGTCTGTAGAAAAATCCTTTTTTCTTCAACGCTTTAAAGGAGAGGCGACGGAAAAATGGGCGGTGGAAAAGTTTCGGCGACTTGTTCTCAGGCTGCTCGAAATAGTCCCCGTTCTCGCCTCGCTCAGGGTAGCCGTTACCATTCGGAACATTTTTTATTTCCTTCTCGAAATTCTCGACGAAACTATCGAGAAACTTAGTCAAGAACTCCTTGTGCTCGACATTGGTCGAGTCAGGGTT
The DNA here is from genome assembly GCA_014119065.1 of Orius insidiosus. Classification (NCBI taxonomy): domain Eukaryota; kingdom Metazoa; phylum Arthropoda; class Insecta; order Hemiptera; family Anthocoridae; genus Orius; species Orius insidiosus. The sequence goes on along the minus strand of JACGAQ010000412.1, from coordinate 20,755 downwards.
GTGCGAGTCGATATAACAAATGAGACTTTTTGCAAAATTACTCGCGGCGGTTTTCGCGTGCTTTTCGCAGAACTCGACCCAATTCGTACCCCCGCCCTCACTCTCCGCCATCCTCTATCAAAAAATTTAAACACACATTTTTCCCCCTTTTTTTTTCTTCAGTCCCTCAAACCGTTATTTGTTAACAAACCTCGATAAATCCAAGAACTTAATCAATCAAAATTTAGCTAACTCACAGCACACGCGATATACTTCTCAAGATTACTTATTATAATGAAATCAACGAAAATAAATCCTCCATCCAGCCTCACCTGAGAGGATAAACAACAAACCTGAGCTCCGAAGCAATTAAAATAAACAGTGTTGTATAAATTCAGGCATTAGAACAAAATTGCTCGTATAAGATTATTCTAGAATTTTTTTTATTATTCTAACAAATACATAATCAATAAAATGAGGTAATTTTTCAATATTTACCACGAAATAAGTACATATTCAGTTTATTTAATAATATACGCCATTTCAAGCGCAACACTGCTCACTCTCCCGCCTTTTATTCAAATGTCAAATATTCCCTCTGAAGTACAAAATGTATTATACAGGGTGTCCGGAAACACATGGCAAGCGTCTGGGAGAGCGTTAAAAAGTGGTTTTACGAAAAAAAGTTAAATGTAAACCCCCCTTAATTTAAATCAAAAAATTTGATGGTGTAGTTTAAAATCCGCCTGGATATACAGGGTGTCCCAGACACAACCTAACTTCGTTATTTCAAATGAGAACCCCTATTTTTTATTTCAGATTCGTAATCTACGCAAAATTTCAAGTAGATTTGAGTACTCATATGACGATTTTGGACAACTTTTAATAAATGTCAAAATTTAGCGTTTTTTGTGCTAAAATCCGTTAAAATTGACCTAGGAGACTCGTTTTTTTTTTAATTCCACTTATTTTTTCCCGAAGAATCCAACTGTCTCAAATTTGAGCATCTTCGCATTCTGCATCACGAGATTTCGTCGCTAATGGCCTTTTTTCAAGTTAGAACCCAAATTTTTAGTTCAGAAATGAAAATTAGCACTTGTTGAAAGGAATTTTTCTTTCGGACCACAAATTTTGAAAGAGCTACAGCGTCTTTTGTGTTTATGCATCAAAAATTAAAATTCCGTCAACAAATCGCTAATTTCCATTTTTGAAGTATGGAATTTGGAGTTAAACTTGAAAAAAGGCCATTAGCGACGAAATCTCGTGATGCAGAATGCGAAGATGCTCAAATTTGAGACAGTTGGATTCTTCGGGAAAAAATAAGTGGAATTAAAAAAAAAAAACGAGTCTCCTAGGTCAATTTTAACGGATTTTAGCACAAAAAACGCTAAATTTTGACATTTATTAAAAGTTGTCCAAAATCGTCATACGAGTACTCAAATCTACTTGAAATTTTGCGTAGATTACGAATCTGAAATAAAAAATAGGGGTTCTCATTTGAAATAACGAAGTTAGGTTGTGTCTGGGACACCCTGTATATCCAGGCGGATTTTAAACTACACCATCAAATTCTTTGATTTAAATTAAGGGGGGTTTACATTTAACTTTTTTTCGTAAAACCACTTTTTAACGCTCTCCCAGACGCTTGCCATGTGTTTCCGGACACCCTGTAGAATAGCTCTACTTAAAGTTCCTTTAGGCTCCGGACTAATTTTTTTAGTGCCCAGGTGGTTTGTCATATTGCCAAGGCATTAGGATAATACAACTGGAAGAACTTACGGGAGTTTTAAAAGAAAAAAATCATTTAAAAAATTCTTAACATTGCATTTTATTTAATAAAGTCATGAAATATAACAAAATCTTCTTTGAGAGAGCGAACCCTTTAGGCCTTTATTAGGACGTGTCGTCAATTTGAGCAACCTGCGAGTGCCACAACAAAAAAGCCCTAAATTTTATGGCGGTCAAAATAATTAAATAACATACACACAAAAAAATATATATAAATAAAATCACAATAAATACACAAGTCAAACTTGGAAAAAAATTTAAAACACACAAAATCAAAATTAATTTAAGGTACTTTTAATGTTTATCACAATATTGACCAAAGTGCTGGACAAAACTCAGAAAATAATGGCAAAATAAGTTTGACTGATTACCTTTGAGTATTATAATTTTTATGAACTTTCAAGGTTTACATTTTTAAACAAAAGAGATGGAAAAGCAGCCATAAAAACAATTTATACTCAAAGAAATAACTGTCAAAATAATCACAGATTAGGTTTTAAATAAAATTTTATAATACGGTGGCAGTAGATTCAAGTCTATAAAATAAAAAATTAAAGTTTGGTGGCGGTTAACACCTCCATGTCGTCCCTACAAGTTGGGATGTACAGAGTAACACAGGTGTGCTCCCAAATGTCCTGAGGATATTTTTCTTCCGAAGACCAAACTCCAGTTGTCAAATCATAACAGTCAATAACAGCTGAAAGATTAAAAAATCAGCTTAAAGATTTTAATAATTTGAAAAATTACCAGTGGCAGTGTCAAATATTGCATCGCTCTGGTAACCACCGATGAAATAAATTTTATTGTTATCAGCTACAATGCCTGCGTGATATCGAGGAGAGGGGACTGTTGCAATCCGACTCCATCTCGCTTCAATAGGATCATAGCAGTCAATGGAATCAACTAAAATCTAAACAAAATTTTATAATAATAAAAAATTAAAATCGTGACTCACTCTATTTGCAGTTAGTTCATCTTCAAGCCATCCTCCACAGACGTAAAGGCGACCTTGAAGGCTCAACATTGTATGATCTGCACGAGGGGTTGGCAAAGGAGTAAGTATCTCCCAACGATCAAGCTCGCTGTCATATCTTTTCATGCTGTTAAGCATCACATCTCTGTCTAATCCACCACAGACGTAAAGGTAATTGTCTAAAGTTGCTGCTGCATGTTGAGTACTAGGGTTCGGCAAAGGAGCTATTCTTTCCCACATATCAGTACTTGGGTCATATCTAAAAACAATGATTACTATTGAAAAGAATCTTTCATCAAATACCTTTCACATTCTGCAACAATACCATCGCCTTCACTCACTCCTCCAACAGCGTACAGCAACCCTGATAAAACATTTAGAGAAAATCTACATCTTTCTCTCTGCATTGGAGCCATCGTTGCCCAAGAATCCCTTCGAGGTGAGTATCGAAAACCAAAAGGATGTATATTTTCCTTTAAAGAAAAAATAAATCTCCGTTTTAAAAAGTCAAACAATATACTTGTAAGGATTGGTTGAAACATCCTCCCACGACATAAAGATCATTATTTAATACAGCTGTGCCAAAATTACATTGTTCAACATGAGGTATGGAAGTGAGGTGACGCCATTTTTTTGAGCTAGGTTGCATATATGTGATTTCATTTGTGATGCCTCCTATGCCAAATCCTCCAACCTGTAAATCATGTCATAATAAATTTTTTTGTTACAAACAACAAACCTTTATGATAGCAAGTGTCATCCCTCTTGAGTTTACTAAAGGTGAAGAAGGTATCTGAATAGAAGACTTTCGATGGTGGCGACTCAGTCGGATGGCCTCGTAGACCATCTTAGACATATCGCCAGATTCCAAGAGAGTATCGAGTTCCCACCAGCTCACCTCGCTCATATGAATCTTCCGTACCAGTCGTGTCGTCCACATGCTCTTACTATGCGAGTCTAACGGTGAACACTGCAACCATCGCAGCGTTATTTCTAAAACTTGTACTTCAGGGCAGTCGACAGGGAAGTCACATGAGAGAAGATATTCAAGCTGTTGTGGATGTAATCGTGTAAATTCTGAACTACGAGAAAACTCAACCAGATGACTCGACATATATCGATAGACAACATTTCGCAACTGTTTTAAACAATACGTCTCAGATATAGTAGCAACATCCACACAATTATCAAGATCTAGTTGAGTCTAAAACACAATATTAAAATAATTTAAAGAAATTAAAAACAATACCTGGAGGTAATTTGAACAAGCTTCGACAACTGCAACAAGTTGAATATGAGATGCAGCAGAAAGAACGTCTTGGACATTGGCAAGATTAAGCGCAAGCCTAGCAGTATATGCATATTCCAGAAGTAATTTCATACCAGCAGCAGAGACACCATTTAAGCAAATTTCCGACTGCCTTGATTCAAGCATAGCGTCTGTGAACATAGCCCGAAAGTAGTCGCTGCATGATGCTAGTACCACCTTATGTGCCTAAAATAGCAATTAGAGATGTTCAAAATATCATGTAATTTACTTGGAAAGTTTCGCCTTGAGCGATAAGTGTGATGTCAAGTAAATCTCCTTTTGATCTTAGGACATTAAGCCCTGAAAGAATTGTCGCGTTGTGCGATGGACTTTCAAACGTCACCGTATTCAGTGGGCGACCACGCTCCACCAAAACCCATTCTTTCCCTCTCATCCCTCAGTTAGTACACCTGAACAAAAAATTATACACTATTAAAAGCCTTAATAACTTGTCTGAGAAAAAAAAAAATGTGGTAACGACATCGTGAGAACCAGACAATAAATACGGAACAAATTACAAAAATAATTAATACCGTTACACAACCTAGTGAGAGAACAATCAAAATAAAGAGTAAAGGGAGGAAAAAAGCAGGAAATAAATTTCAACACTTTTTGGTTCTTGATCACTGATCTATATACAACCTCATGTCTTATATTTCGCAATATTTGCACTGAATTATTTAGTGTAAATCTTATGTAAGAATAAATTAATGAGATTACATTATTATGAATGATGAAAGCCGTTTTAGGCTGTTTTAAATTCATAAAAAGGGAAGTTTCCAGTACTATTTCTACTGACCTAGTACCTAACAGCAGACCAATGCATCTTCACTGTTAGGGCCTAAACCAATCAAATCATCAATCTAGGGTAGATCAAGGAAAGGGCCTTAAAATTGACAGCCTCTTTCTATGTAGGCATATCTTTCATAATGATAACATCAGAATCCCAGACATTGGCACTTAAGGCCTCAAGATGACCTCTTGATGGCATGTCATTTTGATAATTTGTACGAAATTTTCATGTATTCAGCAAGTCACAAACACGAATCAGATTGTCTTAAAACAACAAATAGCAAAAGGGAAGGGAAGACGGATCACAATTCACAAGGTGGAATCTGACCTACATACCCAGTACAGTTATGCACGAACCTATTATTAAGTTTTTTACAATTCAAAAAAAAGAATCATTGCCAAAACAATTCAGGAAATAAGAAATCACAATTATAAAGTGCTATACATAATAATCTGAGAAAATATGAACAGCTGTCTTCTTTTGTGATGAAACGTCAAAAATTGATTGTCTCAATCGAACGATGAATTTTAAAATAAGCACAAACCGGTTAGACGAGTTTGAATAACTGAGCTGACATTCTTGAAAACAGCAAAAATTCTTAAATTATAGAGTACAACTTTATTATAAAGAATTTTTCATGTAAAATAAATTTAACTATAAAAACTTACGTTCATAGTTTGACTATCTTAGGTAGAATAGTTTAATTTATGGAATAAAGAATAATATAGGATGACTCGTCACTGCAAGATACCAAAACAAAAAAGCGATTTAAAAAAACTAATAAGCAAAACAAAAACAAACAGATCTCTTTATCAAGTGTGAGATGAAGATGTAAAAATGAACTGTCTGAACTCTGGGGGAAGAAACTAGATTAGAATGTCATTGGATAGTGGGGTGCTCGGAGGGGAGATTCAGGAACTGTCTGACTAGGGACACGATATCGGAAGCAAAGTATCGATACCCGGTATCGTAAAAGTATCGGAACAGTTTTATCGATGCCAGTATCGTATCGGGCCTAAAGTATCGATACTTTTAAGTATCGGTATCGCCGGTATCGGCAACTTTCCCGCCGAAATTCAAATAAGTTTTTTCAAAATCTCTTTTTTTTTTTCAAAACAGTTTAATCGAAACCAGCATCATATCGCCATCGGACCCTAAGTATTGATACTCTTAAGTATCGGTATCGTCAACTTTGGACCTAAAGTATTGATACTTTTAAGTATCGGTATCGTCAACTTTCCCGCCGAAATTCAAATAAGATTTTAAGTTTATAGAGTTTAACTGCCAACTGGACTGGTGAGTGGGAGTGGTGTGGATCCCTTGGTGGGGAAGGCAAAAGCTGCAAAGCAAAGTCTTCCTGATGGCAGTGTTGCAAGACGTCCGATCATTTAAAAATGTTTAAAAAAAACGGTACCGATACTTTTTACCGATACTGCACAAAAAGTATCGATGCTCCGATACTATCGGTCAAAAAGTATCGAGGTCAAAATCGGTGGTATCGGAAACAAAAGTATCGATACTTCGATAGTATCGAGGTATCGTTCGTGTCCCTATGTCTGACTTCCGAGAGTGGGAGTTGGCAGACGCTAGAGTAGGCACTCTCCCCGAAAAGACCTTTTTTTTCATTCATTTTGTTTAAGTTGGTAAGCCTGTTCGCGAGTGGTTTGTTTAACAAGTACAACGAGGTTATAGCGGTTTTTGTTTTGATACCGATTACCGCGTCTTCACTTTCCCTTATTTTTACTCACTAATTTTAAGTTTTTAAATGAATTTGTTTTTCTCGGTTTATTCATAGAGACACGTATGTATGGAATAAATCATTATCATTTCTGATGAAGTTTTTTTAGATAATGAATTTTGATATGAATATACCTGTGGATGGGTTGTATGCGGAGGCTCAAGCTGAAGGAGCAGAGGCTAAAGGTGAGGGAAATGAAATGGACGTTGAAGCATCCATGGATGCTTCGATGCTCACCCAAGTTTCCAACATGAATGAGACACAGAACGAGGAGGCTTCGATGTTAGATCAGCTTGAGACGAGTGATCCTAAAAATGAGGAAAATGTAGGAGAGACTATAGAAGATATTCAGGAAGCTATCAAAGATAGTGAAGTCAAAGAAGACATGTATGCAGAGGCTCCTCCTGAAGAGAAAGTTCCAGAAAACGAGGAACAAGAAGAAAACTTGGAAGTACCGATCGCTCAAGATGACCTAGGACTTGAAGAAACCGGAGACTTAAGTGGAGTCGGCATTGATAGTTTAGAAGGAGCTGTAGCTAGTTTAGAAGCAGAAAATCAGCAAGAAGAAACGCCCAAAAAAGATGAAGAAATCAAAAAAGAAAGTGAGGCAAAAGAAGAAGAAAAAGATGAAATGGGATTAGATGATGCTATGTCTGTGGAACGTAATTTAGCTTTGCTTGAGCAAGGTGGATTGGAAGAGCAGCAAGAACGGCCGCAAGCGAGTGGTGATCTTAACCTTTTCCCAGAAGAACAGAATGACGATGCTTCTTTAATGCAAGAGGCTGATCAGTTTCAAGAATCGACCAAAGCTCAGGAAGAAGATGAGCCCTCCATTCCCATTGTTCCAATCGGCTTAGTACCCGAATCTGATATGAGGCATGACACAGCAGGAAACGATGACCTTGCTACATTAGCAACTGCTGCATTATGTGAAGCGACCAACGGTCTTAAAACTGAGGAAATTAAAAAAGAGCCAGTTTGGTGCGATGTTGGAATTATCAAAGGAACGCAATGTTTTGTCAACTCTTATTATGAACCACCGTTCAACCATGATCCAGAACATGAGAACATCACTAGCGACAACCTTCCTGATTTCACAAATTGCTTTAAAATTGATCTGGAACCTGGCACTGCTTATAAATTTAGAGTTGCTGCTGTCAATTCTTGTGGGCGTGGACCTTGGAGTGAAGTCTCTGCATTCAAAACTTGCCTCCCAGGCTACCCAGGAGCTCCCAGTTCCATCAAAATATCGAAATCGGCTGAAGGTGCACACTTATCATGGGAGCCTCCATCGAACCCCGCTGGAAACATAATAGAATATTCCGTTTGTTTGGCTGTTCGTAATAGCGCGGCTCAGGGAGACAGCAAAATGCAACAGCTTGCTTTCGTTCGTGTTTATAGCGGCCCACAGAACCAAACCGTTGTCCCGAATTCATCTCTTGCTGCAGCCCACATCGACACAACCTCTAAGCCAGCCATCATTTTTAGAATCGCTGCCAAAAATGAAAAAGGGTTTGGCCCAGCGACCCAAGTTAGGTGGCTCCAAGATGTCGTCGCTTCTCCAGGTGGTGGGGTGAAAACTTTACCAAAAAAAGACAACATCACCGCCTCCAACATCCCTGTTAAACGTATAAGAACTGAATAATTTTATTATTTTTTTAAACCTATTTGTATAAAGTTTTACTGTAAAAATTCACAGAATTTTAATCAAAGGTGGACATTGATCTATTTTAAATGAATACTTTCTCCCCCAATTTAATATAAGTTTTCTGTTGCATAATTTTCTTTGATGTAAGGAGATATTAGGCAAACTTGTAAAAAATAAATAAAATAAAAACACTTTCTCTATTCTTTTTTGGCTAGTAAATTACTATGCTATCTCCCATACTGTTGAGCTAGTTCCTCCTTAAAAATTCGCGTATCGTGTTAAGAAAAACGTTAAAAACGTTCCTGATTTAATTATGGAGGGGTAACAAGGTACCCCTCCTGACATTCGAACTACTCAAGCGATGAATAACAGAATATAACCTTTCGCTTCTAAGGCTCTTTTATCGCATTCGTAAACTGACGTGGACAGAAGCCGCTATTTCAAAGTTTCGCTCAAATTGCTTAGTTTTCCGAATCAATTATCTATAGGAGTATTCGTAAATAAATAGAACTAGCCATGTTTCAAGATATGCTGGACGAACTTCGCCGTATGAATAAGCGACAGGTGAGTTAACACCGTATGGATTGGTCCTCAGGTTCTTCATATTGTACTTTTTCCAGTTCCTCTACCAATGTCTAAGCTTCGGTATGATCGTTTCTTCAGCCCTCATGATTTGGAAAGGGCTCATGGTCGTTACCGGTAGCGAAAGTCCCATCGTAGTCGTCCTCAGGTAAACCTTCATGAGAAGAATGAAGTTGATGCTATCTAACGTGAAATTTCAGTGGCAGTATGGAACCAGCATTTCATCGGGGGGATTTGCTATTTTTGACCAACTATCAAGACGATCCCGTCCGAGTGGGTGAAATCGTCGTATTCAAGGTGGAAGGACGGGATATCCCGATTGTTCACAGGGTCTTGAAACTTCATGAAAAGTACGTATCAATTAATGATGGTCTAAAAAAGTAGCTTCTTCTTCTAAGTGAAGCCATGAGATTATGAACTGCTTTTGTGCAGGGTCGAACAAAAAGAATTCCTTGGTTTCACAAAGGTATTACTGGAGACGGATTTGTTTTATCAGAGCACAGCAAAAGCGATTGAAATCACGAGATGTAGAAACTACATACGAAATAATCTAGACTGGAGGTTCCCAAAGTGTGAAGGGCTCCAACAAGCCATGCCAGGGGGTCCGCAAAAAAAATTTTTTGTCTTCAAAAAACGAGATATTTTCCTCATTTGATATTTTAGAGGAGTATGAGCGTTTACACTAGAACCACCATTTTTAAATGATTGTTGTGATTTTGTCTTGGGTTTTGACAAAGAAGCCCCATTTTTACAAGATTTTCAGGAGTTTGCCTAGGTTTTTTGTGTGGGGTTTCTTTAAGTGAGGGTTCTTTAGACTTCAAAAACTAGATATTTCCTGCCGTTTTTGAGGAGTCTGGGCGTTATCACCAGTCTTTTAGATGTTTTGTTACAAGAACACTTTGTTGCACACAATCAAGAATATTTCTTTGTCATTTGCAGGAACAATGGAACGGTTAAATTTTTAACGAAAGGTGACAACAACAGCGTTGACGATCGAGGGCTCTACGCTCCGGGACAGTATTGGCTCCGTAAAACGGATGTTGTCGGACGAGCACGAGGATTCTTACCTTACGTCGGAATGGTCACCATCTACATGAATGAGTTTCCCAAAATCAAGGTAACAGGATCTAATTTTTATTACAAAAAGCTTATAATTTATAATTCTAGTATGCTGTTTTGGCCTGTCTGGGAGTCTACGTACTTGTTCATAGGGAATAAACAGTATTTAAGCACATCCAAACAAAAAATTTTTTTAAGTCAAAAAAAAAAGGGGAGACTGCTAAATTTTTTTTCTGTAAAATGTATTTGTTGAATAAATTTTTTTTTAATCTCAAAATTTTGTTTGCTTTAAAACATGTAGATATTAAGGCTTTAAAGACACTGGGTATAAAGTTGATTTTAAAAAGAAATGTTTTGTTTCCTGTTAAGTTTTTATTTTGCTTTTTTCTTTGCTGATGCCTTTTTTTTGGAAGAGCTTTTTGATCGCTTTTTAGACCTCGAACGCGATCTTGATTTTTTACTTTTTTCTTTCCCTTACTTTTGTCCTTTTGGTTTTTCGACTTTTACTCCTTTTTCGATTTTTACTCCTTTTTCGACTTTTACTTCTCTTTCGACTTTTACTTCTCTTTCGGCTTTTACTTCTTTTACGACTTTTACTCCTTTTTTGCTTTTGCTCCTCTTCCGACCTTTGCGCTTCTTTTTGCTCTTTCTCTTCATATGACTTCTGAATTCCTTGGTACGTTTGGTCGTTTTAAAAGTGACTTTTACATCTGCGTTAGGGTGGAGTATCGCTTTACTTTTCTTTTTTGAAGGTGAGCAGAGGTAAACCGGACGATTATCGACATCTTTTATACCCCTATATGACTTCGGGATCGGACTGTTGTATCTATCAAGCAGTGTCCGGAATGCTTCTAGCTAAAATTACATATAAAACTTGTAATTATTTTATTTAAAAACTGTTTTAATATTTAAGTTATGAACTTTTTTAAATATCTAGGATAAAATTTTAGCGTATTTATAGGAAATGTGGTTACGAACAAATGAAACCATTAATGTGTAATTTTTTTTATTGTGTTTTATCTTTTCCCTTTGCTTTTTTTCTTTGTCGTCACAGTTCTTTTTTTCACAATCACTTTTTTCTTTTTGCCCTTCTTCCTTTTTGAGCTTTTCTTTGAACCCTTCTTTCTCTTCTTATTCTTCTTTTTCTTTTTCTTCTTTTTGCTCTTTCTGCTCTTTTTGCGTTTTTTGCTCTTTTTCTTTTTATCCTTCTTAGGCTTTTTGACAACTGGCTCTGTATATGCATGCATTACATTTTGATCAATAACTTGGGCGTTATTAAGAACACTGTTCTGTTTTGTAAGTCTTGAGGGTCGCGGAATGTCTTCGGCATTTGGTTTCCAAATTTGTCAAGGAGAGAACGAAACGGCTCCAGCTAAAATAAACACAAATTAGAATCCGTAGGAGACAAAAAGGATTCTGCCATAAACAATAACATTTATTCGGTTAACAATCTTGGGATTTATTTCTTTTTGGATTGCCTCCTTGATGATCGTCGTCTTGATTGCCTCCTTGTTGATTGTCGTTTCGATTGCCTTCTTGAAGACCTACGTCTTGATTGCCGCCTCGACGATCTTCTAGATCCTAGCGAAGCTTTAGAATGTGAACCCAACATCGGGTGAAGTAGATGCTTCTCTTCAAGATCATATGGGTTGACAAGGTAGACAGGCCTCTCCCCAGCTTCCCCAATCCATAAACTTATCTTGGTTATTGGATTTTGTTTTTTACCTAGCAACGTTCTATATGTCTCAAGCTAAAATTTTTTAAAATAAACTCGATAAAATAAGGGAACCCTTAATTAAGATCAGAGAACATCTCAGTGCTCAAATATGTGAACTCATTGAATTGTTAAAAGACAAACCTGAGCTTCTGTTATTCCAAACGTATCTCTGCAAATAAGCCAGAGCACTCCATGAGCACATTTGTATTTCATTATTCCCAAGTATAAAATGTAATCGTCAGTAATATTTTTGATCAAGGACATCAACGGGACAGGATCTATTGATGCATCAGAATATGCGTTCACGACTGACGATAGTGAATCTGTTATTGGTTGCAATTTAGGATTTGTCGTCTGCGCAATCTAATCATACAATTGTTTTAAAAGAAACTTAAGAGCGTCAAACTATACTTTAAACAAATACACAAGGACAGCAATACCATCTTCTTCTGCTTTTGCTCTTTCATGAGTACCATAGGATTTCTTAAAAAACACAGCATGAAGCTCAAATGGATGCCTGAAATAATATTTAGAGTGTAGAAAATTTCTTGATATGCATCAAGTTTTTAAAACTATTAACGCATTTCATGTAATTACGCAACACCGTCGACGGTATGCTCGCTTCCTTCATTGTTGTGTTGTCCCCAGTGGAAATGAATCTGCGAGAATTCGTAGTCATCCAGAAATGGTCCGCCGTTGATGTATGGCTTGGAATGTTCACCCCAAAGACCAGTAAGAACCACTAATAAACCATTTAATAATTTTTAACTTTGTTAGTGTTTGTACCTGAATAAGCAGTGTTTGATAATTTCATCGCATGTGCTTTGACATCATAGTTATACCAAGTGATTGGTGGAAGGCGAATTTTTTTCAAAATATTCATCGAGAGGTTTATCGGGGATTCTGCGCTTCCCATTTCATGCATGGCATCTCTAACGTTTTCTGCATTGTATTCAGGAAGTTCGCTCAACCCATCTGAGATTGATTTAAGATATTGGAAGTTCAGATTTCTTGATTGACTTACCTTGAATGGATTTCCGCCCTTTGGACGACCGACGTCCCTTTGAACCAGCAGAGCTTCTTCTGCGTCCTGCAGAACTTTTTCTCTTCATGCTCTTCCTTTTCATACTTTTCCTCGAACCTGACATACTTTTCTTTTTCCCGGTAATGCTTTTTTTAGAACCGGTAATGCTCTTCTTAGAGCCAGTGATACTCTTCTTAGAGCCAGTTATACTCTTCTTAGAGCCTGTGATGCTCTTTTTACCTCCTGTGATGCTTGTTTTCGGCGGCATTTTCAGCTAAGTCCTTGTGAAACGAAAAAAAGGAAAAAATCTCTTGGGAAAAGCCGAGGCATCAGCTTTCGACCGAGGACCCCTTTAGTCCTAATCGGTCATTTTAATTTTGAATCTTTTACCTCAATTTTTGTGTTTTAGTGTCAACATGTCTGGAATTTAATTTTTTTTATATAACTAACACATGTTTTATTCATTGTAAAGGATTTACTAGAGAAAAAAGATTAAAAAACATTATTTTAATTTATTGTTTTGTATCACAATCTATGTATCACAAGTCCATGGCGGATCCATTTAAGGAAAACATCGATTTTAAAATCTCATTTTATAAATTGAAAGCAATTAAAAATAATAAGAAAACGTTTAAATTTAACTGCCTACTGCTATTTTCTAAATTTCTTTCATTATAAAAAATAGGCCTTCCGTGAAGCTCCTGATGGGCCTGTGATTGTCCTTCAAAGGACCGTGTATCGATCTCAATTTGCGAAAGCTCTCCAACTAAAAAAAAGTTTTAAAATTCACTTTTTTTCATAAATAAAAATACTTGTTCGTGTGATATTGGGATAGGGGTTGAAAATTCGATCCATGTGACTATCTCTAAGCATGGAGGAGTAGTAAGAGATCCATGATAAGTGTAGTATTCTGTGTATTGTCAGGAAGAAAATACTGTAAAGGTAAAGCGCACGAAAGATCCGCCTGCTTGTCAGGCATGCTTATTTTGTTCAGGTACTCAATCAAACCTGCATAGGCTCTATTATCGTAAGTAGCAATCTAAAATAATTTTAAAATGTCGAAAAAAAATTTGCCTTCGTCTTACTTCAAAAAATAAGGCAAGGACAGTTAAAGCATCTGGGCCAGATTTCATCGCATTTTGAAACGTCCCATATTCTGTCTTGAAAAATACAATATGGACTTCCATAGGGTAGCTAGAAAATATTGTGTAAAAAAAATTAAATGTAAAAATGTTTACGCATGGTTGTTGATCCACGTTTCGCTTCCTAAAGAGTCATTTCTCCCCCAATGAAAGTGAAGCTGCTCCAACGTGTAGTTGTTCCCGTAAAGTGGACCTCCGCTTATACGTATAGGAAAATCTGTATTCATCCTCAATTCGACTAAAATGGATCTATTTTAAATTAGCGATTTGATAATATGATGCCGAAGATTCAAACCCGAATGTCCATTATTTTCATGTGGATCTTCCAAGGGAGCTGTCCGAAGCCGTGCATTCTGAGCCCTTCGAAATTTTGTATCGTCACCATTTTGTGGTCTATGTTTATCGGCGACTGATATTTCCCTCCGCACGTTTTATAAAATTCCGGCCAGTGGTCAGGACCTAACATTCCATTATATTAAACCATAAATTGCTAACATAATATGAAAATAAAAATGAATCTCTGCACACAAAAAAGAATGAAGAATTGAAAAATATTTACCATCATCAACATCGTAGCCAAAGTTGATACTTAAGGAAGACGTAATGAAGAGAATCTGACCTGCAGCAGAAATCAGAATAAATTATTTTGCTAATTATGATTTTATAGTAAATAGCACAGTAAAAACTGCCTTAAATTCGTAATATCGTTGAGAATTTTCACACGTTTCTATACCTAACGGGGAGTTTTGCTAATTGTCTTTTTAAAAGGACCACTTTATTAGTTTCACGATTGGGGACGATCGAGATATAGAGTCCTTATTGTTCAAGGAACAATGAAAAAGATTTGGCACTAGATTTTAAAATCTACAAATCTAGGATTCGCCTCACGATCTAAATTTACACTTTTTTTCTCAGGATGCTGAGACTTTAAACAAAATTCGCAATTCCATTTTGTTTACGCTATATATTTTTAGCCTTTCTTAGAATGCAACCAAGGTTCCAAACGGAAAATAGAAAAAATCGCTTTTTGGTAATATCACTAATATCGATCAAAGTGATATAAAATTAATAAAGGGGTGAAGTTAAATTTTTAAATAACTCATTTGAGGGACGTATGTTTACCGTTGAAAGTTTTACTCTTCGAGGATAACTTGTGGCACCTCTCTGAGTGTAAATAATTGAACTTCAGGTCAAACAATCAGAGCATGTCTGCAATATGGCCTTCGATTCATTATTCTAATCATCAGGGGGTTGAAATTGGTACATCAAACTCTATTTTTAATCATTCATACTAGCTTCATATCGAAGCTAGGAAGGAAAAAACCCTTTTTACGATTTTCTTGGGAAAAATGCATGTTGCAATTAAGTTCATTAGTTATAATTATTGTGAGAGCTCTAGTACTATTCAAAGTACATAATTTGGTTCTATTTCGTACCCTTGGTGGATTACAGATGACGGTATGATAAAGGAATAACGATTTGGCTAATGCCCATTTTTAATTTATTCCGACAAATGAGGACACGTGTGAAAAATTATTTAAAGGTTTAATAGCTGAACTCCTCAATTTTTAACGTCCTGAGAACCCGATTTTTCATCCAATGAAACCAGGAACTTGAAGAATTTTAATTGAGCTGATAATGATGCGTTGAAAATGCCGTGCAAACTATAATAATGGAATTCGGAAATTGAATTATCTTCTATGAATTGAACAGCTGGGTGCTATAGAAAGCTCAATTTTGAAATCTTATTTTTTGTATTATTTCTTTAAGTCCTGTAAGAAAACGGAATTCGCAATTGAGGTGTCCAGATTCCGGGAGGCGTGCTACGCTTCAGCACGCGATTCTATTAATTTTAGACTCGACATTTTATGTTTTCACCATATCTGAAAGTTTTTGCATAAACTGAAAAAATAGTAAATATACTGACAATTCTTTTATATAATATCATTGCTAATTCATATGTGGCAGGTGCGAACGTAACTACATCCTTAATTTTTGCCAATCTAGGGGAAAAAAACTGCCGGAGGTACAAATGATGAACATCAATATCAAGGTTGCAGTCAATTACACGGGATATCAACAAAAAAAATTGCGTTGATTTGAACAAAAATTCCTGGTAAAATTCGCATCCAAAAACCTTTGGCCTAGGAATTTCCTCAATGTAGGGCAATATTCTTGAAAATCAGTCCACAAGAAGCCGGCGAAAATTTGATAAAATTTTGGCTGCTAAGAATTCCAGAAAAACTATCGACGGCCAGCATTGATAACCTTATAAACGATAAAGATTACTGTTGTAATCATTATTCCTCTACGGCGTCTGGAAGACCCTTTTCCGACCGTGATATGGAGGGTGTTACAACAGTTTCCCTTTGAGGAAGATAAAAATTCACTTTTAGTATAAAAATAACTTGGAAATTTTCCATGTTTTATCTAGGATCGGGTAGTGCACCATTTTCCGGCACGCTTCATGAAAGGCTTAAAAACTTCAACCTTGGCTTTTCTTTTGCATCCAGGGAGCTATTAACTTCCCCGGGAGATAAAAAGTATACATAAATTGCTCTAATAAAGGCCGATCTTTTAATTGTCTCCAATTTCGAATGATTGTCGAAATTACCCTGCATGTTATTAAGATTGCATTAGTTACTGCAATTTCTTTGGCTCAAATCCCATCTTCCGTCATACCAGATGAAATAACAGTCTGAAAGAAGAATGGAGAAATATTTAATCTTTTTGCTCATAAAATTGTAATTCTTCATCTATTGTATAAATCAAAACAAGATTCTTGAAAGTGAGAGCCATTATACGTGTTGTGACGTGTTGGAGGTGTCCGGCTGACGCAGGGTTTTTCAGGGTTGTTTTCAAAAGTCGAACATGAATCGACGCGTAAATATTTCACCCTGTTTTTGACGTGTAGTCGGGGAGTTAAGAAAACAGATTGATTCACGCGTTACAATAGTTTCCGAACAAAATTTCATTATTCTAAAACACAATGGGAACCTATGAAATAACTCAGGTCATCGGTCTCGCGATTGATGTCAAATTAAAGAGTGCTATTTCAAAGGAAGTGTCACTACTCTATATTTTCTTTGGGTTTTAATTTTTCGGCCATAATTTATCATAACTTTTGTTACATCCAGAAATGATAATGCGAAAAACATTGTATTTCCAAGGTGACGGATCAGAAGAAATGAAATAGCGCTTTTGAAAAAATATTGAAAAAAGTACTTTTTTAATTACTTCCTTGAAAGTAAGAAATAAGGAAAAGTCTGTTACGCCAAGGGACGATAGGAAATCGTTTTGTTTTTTCTATTTAGCAAAAGAAGGTGAGTTATTAGGTCGTTAGCAGCGGCGAGATCTAATTAGACGAACCTTCAAGTTTTTAACTAAAAACAAATCATTTTAATTTCCTATCACTTTCGTACATCGGTCATTTTTCAACAAAAATATGAGAAAGAGAAAAAAGGAGAAGAAGAAGCACTTTCAACGCTTATAATTACCCACCTAATCTTACGACGCGACGGTAAAAGCTCTACGTTAAAAAGCCATTAAAAAAAGGGAGAATTAGGATTTTAATGAAAATTGGGAAGCTATGCTACTTTAAATGGGCTAAAATGGTTAAACTTACTCTCTAAAGCAAAAAAAGTTTTTTTTTTCTTCAAGCGAACATGAAACTTCGCCACCCACGCCTGGACCTTAATCCAAATTCTTCTCATGCAATGCGAAAATCGTAGTTTCCAGAACATATGAAATTAGGCATAAAGTTGCTTAACTGTCTGGCAAGGCTGAAAACTCCCAGATTACCTAAATTTGACTGGGTTAATAATATCCTATTCAGTAAGTACGAGTGGTGTTTTATTTAATTCCGCAATGTCACTTTTCGACCTAGGCCATGACCGGCGTTTCGCTTCGCTAACAAAATTTATTAGAGAATCCGCGTAGTTTAATTGGCATAACAATAAGTCAAATTTTGAGACTGAGAAAGAACGGAACAATGAAAATTGAGGAATTTCGAGTTGTCCGAGGGCGGTCTTGACGTCTCCCCGGACGGGTTTGACTTTTCTTTTTCTCCGTTTCCGAGTGGACAAATAAGGCGTCGCTTATTCACTTTTGTCGTTTGACCGTGAAAACGACCGGGGTGGAGTCTGGACAAGTTAAAACTGACCGAAGGACAAAGATTTAACTACCGGTTGTCATTTTCGAAAATTGTTCAAAGAAGACGAAAAAATTGAGCTGCTACCTGTCATAAACAACACCGAACCGGTCGCTCAAGACCAGAATAAGAGTTTTTCTCGACAAATGCCACGAGAACAAAGCAACCCCCCTGATTTCGACGTGTATAAAATTACTTGCTCTACTTTTCTAGGATTGGTCCTACCTATTCAACGAAATGAAAAGTAAAATTACTTACCTATAGAAAATTTTGAAAATGCTTGATCTGACTTTTTTTTCTTTTTTGAGAAATCAATTTATTGAAATACAATAAATTATAGAATTAAAATTATTCTTTCTTTTGTTATTTTTCCGACTCGGTTCGTTGACGATCGAGATCGCCTTCAAAATCTTCAGGTGGCAGGAGATTTCCGGACAAGAATTCAATGATATTTTAACAAACCACAATCCTTTTTTTTTCTTCATAAAGATTCAAAGCATTTTATCGAACATTTCCGGTTCCAAGATGAAAAATTCGAGACGATTTGAACGATTTAAATGAGAAGAAAACCGCGGAATGAAATTTCTTCCGTATTACGTTTCCTCCGGAACATGTAGATCATCGAGGATTATTTTACATTACAAAAATCTTCAGGACACTTCTCAAATTTTCTTTAGAATAACTTCAAGTACACAATGAAATAACTTCAATGCTAGACACGAAGCCAAAATGACCTATCTGGCAAGTCTGATCGATCTAAAATTGACAATCTAAAATTGATCGATCTAAAATTGAGACTAAAAATGAACATTCGAGCGTTCGTTTTTAAAGAAAGTCCCTAACAATTTCTCTTGTTTCGAAAGGATGATAGGGAAATTGGATGAAAGTCACGATGTAAAAATGATTGCCTTTAACTTATACTGAAATAATGATTACCGGTTTTTTGATAAATTATTTCCAAAATAAAGTACATACTATGACAATTTATGGAGGGAATAGTGTTAGATAAAACACTCAATTTGCATAATATTATATTTAAGAAAATGAAAATTCTTCGAGGAAAAAGTTATGTAGCTCAAGATATTCGCACAAAATGTCATCCAATTTGTAGGAAGTTACAGAAAACTATCTGCTACATTAAGAAGTGATTACCTTTTTCAAGAACATAAAAATTTTTCTTCATTCCAGGTTGGGCATTAGCACGTAGCTTCATTGCCACATTTTCATGTACCTACCAACCGGCAAATTCTAAAGAAGTCATTACTACCTGAAACTTCGACTCAGCTCAACCTTACTAGACTAAGAATTGAAAAAAATTTGAAATTTGGAAGTCTTGTCTAGACCAAAGTCTTCGAGTTTTTTAACAGCCTGCATTTAGATTGATCTTCAACTTTTTAATTTCCAAATAGAAAGTGCTTACCTAGGAGCACGGCCTGAAAATAGCTGAAGAGGGAAATCATGTTTTTTCCCAGTACATCCGCACGACACCGGACACTCTCCGTCTGTTGAGTGGCGCCTCAGTGACCCCGGACTTCAAATATATATCTTCCCCCACCACCCACCCACCCTGAAAATGTAAAGGTACATGCATATTTATTTTTAATATCAATTATTTTGTTTACAACGTCAGATTTTTCACCCTGTCATGAAGTGGACACTCCTTTAGAAGCCCTTAGCGTCTACTCAAGATTGTTAAAAACAATAATTGTTTCTTATGTCAGTTTACCTAATATAAAAATTATGGGAAACGTCAATTTTATCCCTTTAATATAAGAGCTCAAACAGCTTACATTTGCTCTGGGGTGGTTCTGGACGTCTTGCTGAGAGGACGGCGCTCCATCAAGGTCGACCACTCTGTAGATCAAATGACCATAATTAAGTCCGAAAATGTAACGATTATTAACGACAGCGTCTTTAAGTTTTTGCGCGTTTATTTCCTCTAATGGCAAAACGACTCTGACAAGAAGTCCTTCAGGATGGAAGTGAGCAAGAAGTCCGTTTTGATGGGTTCAGCGACATTTCCTCCTGAGAGAAAAATCAGAGAAATTTTTTTTTGTCTTAAATGAGTTTACAAGTCGTGACTCGTAAGTAGTGAGATGTGTAAATTACTCTTTTGTTCAAATATCTTCGACTTTCTTAAGATCTTAAAAACCGCTACACTATAAAACACATCATACCTATCAGTCATCACCCAAGCAACCTTATAGTCTTGCCCTTGAGGATTTTGATAAAAGACAACATCAAAGATTTTGTTTTCGTTAACAAAACCCTTTATTGTCCGAAGATTGTTAAAGGCGGGAAATGAAAAATAGTGAAAAGATGATCTAGCGTATCGGACGTGGACTTTATCGGCTCTTTGTCCACACACTCAAACTTGAAAGATGACGGCTTTTAATCGAAAAAGTGACAGCTGTGCAAAATCAAACGTAAATTAACGAACTTCTTTGATTTTTTACAACTTTTAAAAGCTTATTATTATTTATTTTCTCCCCATAATCTAATTTTCTATCCATGAGCGCGCCAGGGCACGCGGATAAAGAGAAAAATAAGGAGGGAATAATAAAATAAATTAGTAGGTAAATAAAATCTCTTTAATTTTTTTTTCTTCAACTCATTTTTTTTAACAACTAAAAAACAAATTCTAATTAATATTTTTTGACATAACTACGAAATAAATGTAACAAAAAACAATCACAAATTTGGACAGTTAATGATTTTTTTTAAACAATTGGTAAAAACCATTCATAGAACAACCGTAGGTTAAATCTAACATTTTGTTTACATATTTATCTAATTATTTAATTAGCGTGGCCGCCAATTTTTTTTTCAACACAAGGAAGGCGTTGTCACCAA